>JTDE01000784.1:23840-55630 GCA_014338405.1 Paragonimus skrjabini miyazakii
TTTAGGATCCTGTATGACCGGTTCGGCGGCGTGAATAATTATATTCCTGTCCCTCGGTAGGGTGGCCTCATAGGAACTTTGCAATTGTCTAACTTCAATGATATGCTTTTGTAGACTGGCCGTAAAGTCACGTAGATGTGCCTCGTGTTGCACTATCCGTGTAAGCACCGCATCGACATTAGTCGGGCTCGGGTGCACGCGATCGCTTGGGAGCGTCCTGCAATCTTCCCTCGTATGCCCATTTGGCGTCAAACTTGTTACCTTCCAAATTTAAATTTTCGCGGGTACGAAAGGAAAAACGCTCCCACGTTACACGACCGCTGTTTAAAGTCAAGACACACTGGGCAAAAGCATTTATAAAAAACGTGACGCATTAAAACAAAAAGATTAGATGTTTAAACAAGTAGGCACTGAAATAAGTACAGTAGAAGAATTGCAAGAAATGTACATCGTCGGATAATATCATGTATTTGCCATGAAAAATTCATTCCTATACAATGCCTGACTTATCCCAGAAATCCCGGTTAGTTATCGAACAGTCAGCATTACTAACGTTCCATGCAAGATAATAGAGCGCTTATTAAGGCGTGCCATCGTCGGTCACTTCTTATCAGACCGTCTTTTTTCTTCTACCCAACATGGCTTCCTTCTTTATCGGTCATGCTTATCTTCATGGATAGTCTGATGGAGGCAAGAGACAAATGCTATCTTCTTTGATTTTGACAAGGCTTCCGACCGTGTCCCACATGGACCCTTGAAACAAATACTGGAAACCTATGGTATACAAGGAGATGTTCTTCGTTGGATTACCTGTTTCCTCGAAAATAAGACGTTTAGAGTGAAATCCGAATCAGACCTTTCACCTACCTCTTTCATTCCTGCGGGAGTTATTCAGTGGTCAATGTTAAGTCCTCTGTTGTTTCTGATCTACATCAATGACCTCCCGGAAAATATTTTCAGTAACGTCCTGTTATATGCCGATGACCTTAAAATCTGGAACGCCATTGATCCCAGTGCACTGCAGATTGATCATGACGCGATCAAGCGTTGGTCGGACGATTTGATTCACCCACTAAATTACAGTAAGTGCGCACATTTGTTACTCGGTGGAGATCCTGGTAATGCTTTCGTGATTCATAGTGCAATCGGCACAGTAAATATCATGGAAATACACCTGAAGAAAGATCTGGGCATCTGGTTGTTGTCTAACTTATCTTTCGCGTGTCACCATGAAATGTCGGCGAAAAAAGGATTTGCCACTCTGAGGATGATTAAGTGCAATTTCTCTCGCATAGACAAGAGAGCGTTTCGAACGCTTTACGGGGTATATATAAGACCGCTCCTCGAGTATGTCAATCAGGTCGTGTATGCCGATTTGAAGAAAGACAGATTAGCTGTTGGGCGTGTCCAGCGCTCGGCTACCAAGCTAGTTGCTGGCCTAAAAAATGCCGCGCACGAGTCCCGGCTTCAACTTCTTGATCAATGCCCACTTGTATTTCGACGACTCCGCGATGATTTAATTCTTACACACTTCGTTAGAGTAGGTCCCGTTGAACAGGTCTTTATCATAGCGAATAGTGACGGCCGGCGAAGACAAGAGGCTCCTCAAGCTTCGTCCTCGGACCTTCCTTAGGCAGCAGTTCTTTTCTAACAGAGTTAATAACCTTTGAAACAGTCTTCCTTCTGAGGTCGTTAGCAGCGCCTCAAGCCATCGTTTTAACACATTACTTAACTCTCATTTTCAAAAAGCTCTAGTATGCAGGTAACCTGACTTTGTTTCTGGTCTTTCGTGTAATCCCCAAGAGCTGTGCTACAACTGTTTTCAATGACTGCCTTTCAGATCAACAGACATCCGCTTGGCGCCGAGCAAGGACAACTGACTGGATCCGGTCGACTTGGCTCTCTGCCTCAAACCCGTGTATCAATCTTTGAAGCGCCAAATCCCCCCATTTAGTCCCATTTGAAATGGTGGTTTGGGTTGGTTGGGATCATTCATTGAAACAGCGTCTCTTTGGAGTTCGTTAGCAGCCCGTCTAGAGGTCGCTTCAAAGCACTTCTCTTTTCTTATTTGCTTAGAACCTCTTTATGTGAGAAACCTTTTTGTGTTCCTGGTATTTACAGTAATCCCCAAGACCGGTGCTACATTCTGTCATTAATTATCGCATTCCACATCCTCAGACGCCCGCTCGACACCGAGTTGGGAAAATCAACTGAATCCGAGTACTTTTGGCCCTTGCCTGGAGTCCAAATATCAATCGTTGAATCGTTGAATAATGTTTTTAAGGCCGTTTCCGAGCTCACAAAAAAGGTGAAAACAGTACCTTGAACGTCTATTAAGGGACGAAGCGCATTAACCGCTGAATTAAGGGTAATTTCATAGCACGGTTACTTCAGGAGCAGAAGTCTGATAAGAGTATTTCATCTAGTTAAATAAATTGTCTGTATTCAACATCACACTTCCTATATCGTGCAAGTCTTAAAACGCCAGGAAAACAACTTCAGAGTGTAACTGCATCTAACTCAAACAAAAATCCTGGAAACCGAACAAAAACCGGGTGACCTTGGCCTGTGTAAGCCAGTGCAACATGCGGTCGAAACCGGCAAATCGTATGACAGCGTGCTGTTGTGTTGTTGGCACCGTTTGGTTTCCGCTTACGTGAGTCGTGTGTATGGCCTCTGGGTCTTTGGTTTACGCTTGTTTGTGTTGTTTCCCCTTACATGACTGTTGTGAAAACCTCTACTTCGGGAGAACTCGGTCACCCGGTGTATCCACGTTGCTCCAAAATTGGTCTGCATCTGTAACGGGTAATCTGAGTAAAATCAGCCGGCTGCGTGTTACATTGGCAGGGTTGTGGCCGGAAACCGGTAGACTAGGAGTCACTTATTTAAGGTTGTTTTCAGTTTCAAGATGGTTGCATTGGTAGGTTAAAAATATCACTGCCATTTTTATTGCTGCTTCCCTTTGCATCGTGTATATCCATTGTACATCAGTTCTGTTTCACAGCGCTAATATATCCGTTGATATCAAGGGGTATATCGGTGTATGTGGCCATTATAACAGCTACTTAATGTAATACCCTCACTTTGTCCCCTTCGATCGATCGGAGTTATCCCTATCTATATGTGTACATTTCGACGTTTAATTTCGCTTGTCCAAGGACACCGTTGGATTTTTAAGGCAGCCCTAGTGTATCGTGTGATGTCTACATATGTGGAACGGAGATCTAAAATGATTTAAGTGAAAAAAGTTCTGATGTTAGATGAAATTGCCTAATAGACGAATGAACGACATAGGTGAATCACCAAATAACGTAACTTGTCGGTCTTTACACCCATTATGTTAACAGGACACTGTTTGGAAGGTAACCAAGGGCCTCGGAAGCAGCGACAGAACGACGCATTCTTCTAGGCGGACTAAGATTCGCCGCGATTTACAACCCTTGGTCGTGTGCATTACACGGTCTTGATCGCCACAAGTCACTTAATCTATTCTGTCAAAACGGAGAGAAGACACATCACGAAGTGTTAACATTTCGATTTACTCTCATCAGTCGCCAACATAAAACCAGCACATTTTATGTAAACTGCACACAGCAACAACAGTTGAACGAATCAATCGCATGGTTCTAATCTTTAGTGTGTCAGTAGGGCAATCCATTCCGTGGCAAGGAGATTAATTGCGTGAGCGCCTTCTGTGCGCACACTGGTTGCACTGCGTCCACCCAAACTACACTGCACCGTATGAGGCGAAGGTTGATAATTACCTGTCATTCTTAGACGCTTATAATCAGACGTCAAGACGGCGCATTGCAACGATCCGTTTTTCGAGGGCCAACATGGAATGGACACTATTGACGTTTCTCCAGCTTCCCACTTGTTGCTCACAAAAGTGGGTTAGTGAAAACGTGAGTTCACAGAGCCACATTGATTTGCACTGCAGATCGATTAAAGAAAGAAGAGTTTACTGAGAAAACTCTGGTAGATAACGTCTTTTCTGAAACGTTAGTGGATCTCCTCACTAAGAAGAAAGTATCAAAAGCTGTAAGTTGCAGTGCAGAGGAGAAAAGCATACATCTGCAAATCCAGATCAAAGGTGACGACCTGACCGACAACATTAGTTGAAATTGGTGTCGACGTTGTAACGCACTTACCCAGCTGCTAAACTGCGTGTTCTGCTAAGCACTCTAACGGTGGCAAACACTCAGCCAACCAGTCTGCCTCCCACATAATACATTATTTCATATGCAGTTGCATTCAGCGGTTCAGCGATTAATACACGGGTTCGAGGCAGAGGCCCAGTGGTCCCGGATCCAGTCAGTTTTTCTAGTTCAATGTCAAGCGGGCCTCTGTTGATCTGAAAGACATTCATTGAAAACAGGGTGTAGCATTGCTCTTGGGAAATAGAGTAAATATCACAAAACAAACTAAGACTACTCGCATACAAAAAGTTTTGGAAAATGAGAGCCAAGCAATGCTTTAAAGCGATCGCTAGAAGCGCTACTGATGACCTCAGCATGGAGACTGTTCTAGAAGTTAACAACCCTGTAGGAAAAAAATTGCTGCCTAAGAAAGGTCCGAGGACGAAGCTTGAAAAGCTGCAATGACGTCTACATAAACAGGACAGATCGGCGCTTGCTTCAGCGCAAGGCAGAACGCATTTCTAGGTGACTATCAACTGCAACCACAATAACGACCTGCTGACTGCAATCAGGAATCATAGATCGCTCAACATATCCTGACAACTGGTCATTCAGTTGACCCTGTCAAATCGTTCAAGGTATTGTCACGTAATTGCAACCCGAGACTGTTGACGATTAGTGACGCAATGTTCATCAAACGACACTGCACAGTTCTGTGTGCACAGAAGGCGCTGACGCATTTAGTCTCCTCACCATGAAATAGGTTGCACTATTGTGAACCCAAAGCTCAAACCTATGTGATTGTTTCGTTCAATTGTTGTTGCTATACGCAGTTTGTATAAAATTTGCCAATTTCTTGCTGGCAACTGATGAGACTAAATTGAAAGGTCATCATCTCACTATGTGTCCTCTTTTTGTTTTGGCCAAACAAGTCACCTAGTCAAAGAAGAGGCAATTCAGACTAGAGCAAGATGTACTAACAAACAACGTGCGACAGGTGCGTTATCAAGACGGCAGCTAAAGCACAATTTATGGGGACTGTATAGTCATGTAAACCACATGAAAAAACATACACGTACAACGAGCACTATAGAACCCCTCCGCCAGGGCGTTTATGAGTGATAGCAGAAGATAACGTCCAGTGAGAAAAGACTTGCGGTTCATAATCGCCCATGTGTTTAGGAAAGTGTACCCTATGGCTGGTACGTGTAGTGGTGGAAAGTTCGGGGTTAACGCCAGGGGTGTTTACCTTCAGGCTGCGATAAACCGGAAGTTTGTCGAGGGTGTTGGGGCTTTGATAGATGAAAACATTCCGGGCAATAGACGTGGGTCTGAGATGATCGATAGGAATGAAATTGTGCTTACAATGCTTGTCGACCGCAAACTATTTGTCATTTCAACAAAGTACTTTGTACGAGCCACTGTGAACGGGCTGTAGCGGCTCCTATGATGCACTACTTTCTACGTTTGCAACCACGCCTTCCTGAAATGACTTTAGATTGTTGGAGGACATTGTTGCTTTATGCGCAAGATGAAGGACAACACCATGGATCAGTCAGAATAGGGTTACACACCGTTTTCCATTTTCTCATTTGAACCACCACATACCTGTGGTACTTACTCTGAGGAATTTTGCGTAATTTAAAACAAAAGCATCTTCAATGGAAATCACACCACACGGTTTCGCAAAAACTTGCCACTTCATTTTCGTTTTCCCCCTATTTTGAACCGTTATGTATAATTTTACGAACAACATTTTGAAAATGTTGCTCGCCAATCACTGGCTCTATGTTACAACTTTGTCCAGCAGATGTCACTTAGTAGGTTACTTGCCGTCTTATGGTGTAGTGTTACCAAGTAACTTCATTATAATTCATTCCTTCGAAACAGAACGTGAGATATTAAAATAAATAGTACGGGACAAATATATAGAGATTATCGAATGTAATAATTGTGCTGCAATGAGAACAATAAGTTACACCTAAAAAATTTTCCTAGTTGCACTTTCATTGAGAAAAATGTGTCGCCATTTTTTTCGATAAAAAATCCTGTTGGCTTTTCTAATTGATTTTACGTTCTGAAAATGCTCCCGTCTGAATTTTCTTGGTGAATTACATATATCCATTTCGCAGAAATGCTCATTTTCGCGTGGTTTGGGAGATAAAATTGACTTGGGTTGAACGTCAACTACAACTGATCGCAGCTGTCGAATTCCCATAGCCTTTCCAGTCGGCCCCTTGCGAAAAGGAGCACTAGACTCGAGTTTCGCTCTCATTAGAACTCGTCAGTAGTGCATATCATCGCCACTGCCGGAATTAAAACCACGGCCGCGTTGTTCATGAGGCAACCATGTTTATCACCACGCCATTTACCTCGCATTAGGCACGACCGAATTATCATATGTGAACACTCAACCACTTTCGTTTGTGAATTTGTGAATTCCGAACACGTTGCATTTGCATTGCATTGTACACTCAATTTCAACGTGATTTCTGGCGAAAGCTATGCCATCACGTTTGTTGGTTGATTATACACCTGGATTATGTGTTTAGCCTGTTTTCCTGATAGTATCTCCGGTAAAAAACGGTCAACGAAATGTCACCCTTAAAAGTGATTGCACTTGACGTTATAACGTGGTCGTTTTTACTTACAGTATGGTGTAAACATGAGTAAGACGTCCCACTGTATCATTAAGAGCATGCACATTGCTTTGTTTATTGCTTATTGACCATATTTCGATGTAGTATGCCATGTGCATGTGAATCAATGCTCACTTATCTGAAGGATAGTTACCATTTTTGATGCTCGTTATTTATTTGACGAAAACATTGATTCTCAGTTGTACTATTTCAGCTACAATCCCTCAATCTTCGTACCATGAATGCTTATGATTCTCGTGACTGTTGGTCTATGTTTTCGTCAGCTGCGGACTTCACTGGGGGTTATCAGCATGTTTTTTGTCTTTCTGACAGAATGGAATAATATCATTGTAGTATATTTTGGACGGTCCCAAGACTAGATTATCCTGATTTCTCCCATGTTCTTTCCATCAGTGTCGATCATATTTAATTGGACGGGGCAGCTACTATATGAACGCATACTACATGCTTAAGCGTTGATCGTAGCTTAAGTCAATTGGATGGAAAAGCTACTAACATGAGTACACGCTGCATAATCTGAACACAGTGCGTATGAATAGAAACAGATGACGCGTGCAATAATACGTGGATGTATATTACATCATTCACAGCATTTCTGTTTGATACAAGGTGAACAACAATATGCCAGTCACGTTTCCATGATTTCGTTTTCGGTAAACGGTCTCCTGTAGGTGTTACTGGAACATCTGCAGTAAAGCATGGTTATCTAGAAGTTAAGCAAGCACCGGACGATAGATAAGTGAACATGTGGCCAATCAGCAATGTCACGGAAAATGAATATAACTACAACACAGGTGAAAGGTAAATGGTTCTCCACCTTATATCACACATAAGAGTTGTATATAATACAATATATATAGATTCATCACCAAACATTGCTGATTCTGATCTGTCCAGAGAATGAACTCGTTGGCTTGGTTCTGCTTACCTGGCCCATAAAGGTCTGAGTATGTAGTATGCGTTCATACGAGTAACTGCTCTACCCGATTGGCTTAGGTTACCAACCACGTCTCAGCATGTAGTATGCGTCCACACTAGGGGCTATTCCAACCTGATTCACCTTAGCTATGAAGAGCGCATGGGTATGCACTGTAGGTTCATACTGGTAAATGCTTCATCCTCATTCAGTTAAGCTATGAAGAAAGTTTGAGTTTGCATTCACACTAGTAGATGCTTCAATCTCATTTACTTAAGATATCAACAACGTCTCAGCATGCAGTATGCAATCAAACTAGGGGCTTTTCCAACCTGATTTATCTAAGCTATGAGGATCGTCTGGTTATTCATTGTAGGTTCACACTAGTAGATGCTCTATCCTCATTCACTCAAGCTATGAGTAGCGTCTCAGCATGAAGTATGCGTTCCTACTAGTACCTGCTCTACCCGATTGGCTCGAAATACGATCGGCGGCTGAGTATACAGTACATTTTCACGCTAATAGCTGCTCCGCCTGATTAACTCAGGCTATCAACAACGTCTCAGCATGCAGTATGCGTTCACACTAGTACCTCCTATACCCGATCGACTACATTCATGATCGGAAGCTGAGTGTGCAGTATATGTCCACGCTAGTAGCTGCTCCTTCCGAACCACTTTCACCATGAACAATTTGGAAAACGAACACATGCGGGAAGTGTTGGAAAACCTGCTTTTGAAGCGTTTGGGATATATGGTAATCATCATCTTTGATTCCGTTGGTTGTCATATTGATTTGAACATTTTTCCGCACCACAATAGATACCTGGCGTTCTAAACATCACAGTACGACTGGCTGATAGGTATACTTCCGGGTGATCGGCAGGAAGATTGATCTCATCTGTTTCCGTATATTGTTCCGTCTGAACGCCACATGACCTCAATCTAGTTTGAAACAATGCAGTAGAGTGAATAGAATTTACTTCTGAAGATTCTCGATGATAGAGCAGGACATGATACCCTTTTCTTACGCCGTTCCATATACACCGAAGATGGAAACAACCATATGATAGCGTCATTTCCAACCATTTTTAAGTGCAACGTTTGGTCGACCAGTATTTACCTGAAATCCTGCAAACAAGGAGAAATAGTATAAATATCGTATAGACAAGGAAGCTGAAAGTGTCGTCATACATGTTTCACTATCAAATGTGTTAGTGTTCTTGTTGGAATGCAATGCCAACACTGTATGGTTATATATTTCCATTTCAAACATATCTTCATAACGCCTCAATACGAAGCACTCTCATACTATGGGATAACGTATTCCACCTTGAGAACTGCAACGATCATATTTATAAGTCTTAAAAATGTGAGCTAACGCCAATAACGGGTTATTTTCGCGAAAATGGTGGAAAAAATTTCGTTGTCAAACACTCGATGTATTTCAACTTTTCCACCAACGCCGCTTATTTACAATTGATGTGCTATAGGTACTTTGCTTAAAAATTCCTACTTCAAAAATTCAAAAAATATTTAGAAATTGAGGATTCGCACCAAAAGGACCGTTTTGCCTTTTGAAAGACCTTCGAGACAAATCCCGTGAAACGCATAATTGCCTGGATAGGCTGATATGTACGCGGTGGCTGTTTATTGGCAGGTGCTTGATATATATTTGATTTTAGCTGCGTTTGCCGGAATATAACTGGTTTTATGCAAGGGATCGGAGCTGGCAGAACTCAGCGGAATGTTTCGGGCCTATTTTCCAGAGGTTTTCGTTTGTGTAACGGAATTTGATATTCATCTGCACATGTTTCGACCGAAATTTGGAACGAGTAACTTTCAAAAATAGTGTAGCAGGTGCGCACTACTACCGGAATTCGGAATTCATTCACTCCCTTCACTCAAAACCATACGAACCTTCGAGGAAGCCGTCACTCCAAAAAAACGACTCCTAACCACGTTTTAAAAGAGCAGCAACAACACTTTCGGCCTATAACGTCGATTTTTACCACCGAAAACAACATAGTCTGCCATGCATTAAATGACCTGTACTTTTTCGACCGTTGCTGAACGTACTCAAACGCCCTATGCACTATTACGCTGATTGCGCCTCTGAGTGCTGCCGATTGGGATGGAACCCAGCGCGCACCTCTTTTCCTCCATCCCTTGGTTGTTTCGTTGGTTTCAAATTAGCGTAGACTAAACTAGTAATCATGTTTCCTAGCGTTGCTAGAAACGTACAGATTGTTTTCAAACCCTATCGCGTTCTTTTAGATTGGTGACTCTCGGAACTACGTTTCGACTGCTCTTGAGAAAAGGCATTTGAACGTGTTAAAGGACGAGTGTCTAGCGCATACTCACTTGTCCAGTGCAATCGTGTTAGATCCGTGAACTCCAACTGGTAGGGACTATGATGTCACGGCTGTCAATGTTAGACTGCTAGGCATTCTACTTTCTCGTCCAAGACCGCCTCCTTCCTCGAGAAAGCGATTTCATCCAATCAGATTGGGCAGAAATTTCATCAGCAATCGAGAGCTAATGGTCGATATATTCGACCTGTTCGGCCTTTATTGCGCTATGCTGATTGTTGGTTTATTGACCTTAACTGGTATCTCCGGTGGTTTACCTTCGATTATCTTATTCGGGAATGCTTGCAGGTCGCTCTGTACCATATAGGTACCTTGTGGTTTTGTCCTTGCCGCACAGGTTGTTGCAGCGGAATAGAGTTGTATTTTGCACCCGTGTTTTGGTTTGTCTTGAGAACAATTAACGGGGACAGCCGAGTAACTTTTGAGACCCAGTTTTTCGGTGTTAATTACCACAAGGAAGAGAATCCAACTGCTATCAAGCGCCGAACTACACCGTGAACGGACCGGCATATTCTTTTGAGGACCCACAACATGGATCCACAGTTCCGTTTTATAGAACGTTAACACAAGACGTTATTGATTGTTCCGTTTTTCTGCGTAATAAATGCAGACAAAGATTTGACGTACTCCATGTTGATCTCAGACGTTAAACGGGTGTTCGAGCAACGCTTAGTCTACTCGCGATGTCTGTCGATAGGCTTGATCTTGAGTAGTCGCGTCTGTAAACAACGAGCGTCTAGAAATTCTGAGCCCGCTGAGCAACCAATTCGGAACCAAAGGAGAAGACGGTCGTATTGGCGAGTTTTTTATTAATAAGGTGCCAAGGTAGGAGAACATTGGTATGAAGTAAATACAAGATAACAACAAACCTCGACAATGACCCCACCAAATATACAAGTTCCAGGACTGACAGTTCCGGCGAATATGATCAAATGCAATAGACATGTAACGACGGAGCGATCGAGCCCAAATCACACCAAAGTACACATAAGCAAAGGTCACGCAATAAAAAGTAAGGAAGGAGAGCTATGCAAAATCGAGTTTCCACATGTAAACGGTATCATGGTTTAATGATACATCAAGAATAACGTTTGTGAAAGAAATGATCTGTTGCGCGCGTAATTCGAACGGTCGTGTCAGTCTTTGCAAGAAAGGTTCCCAATCACTACCAGGAAGATTTCCAATGTAAAATGGAAAATCAACGAGAGGGGAATAAATAAATACATGGAACGAGGTCACCGACTTTCCATTGAACACAATAGTTTTCAAACACTCAACGCAAGCAGCTACTTTAACACTCCGTTCTAAACAACTTCTTGCTAGATACGCCATTCGCTCTTCTAATTTTACCGTTACAAACTGTGACGCCCACTCACAAACCAAATACTTGACGAATAACGTCTATTGTCAGACAAATTTTACTAAACCCCGACATGTTGGTTCTTAGACATTCACTTCTGCGTGAGTGTATGGACTCTATTCGGAACCATCTAGATCCAGCAGCCAGCCAAAGAGACGGAGCTGGTTACCTCCTTCAATAGCCATCACCCTGGTAGTGCCATTAGGGTTTCCAGTGTTGACCAGAGCGTAAAAATTACGGGCGGCGGCAAAAAACGAGGGGGCTAGCTGTGCTGATTTAGGAAGCTCGTTAGACGGGGGACCAGAAGCTCTTGATAAAGTAGGTGGGAAAGATAAGGCACGTGGTAATTGGAGACACTTCAGAGACGCTGAGGTTCAGTTTGCCATCGACACAAATTCGAAGACCTCTGATGACCCACACAGCGTAATTGCTTCTAATATTCCAGAATCGCTGGCTGCATCATTGGTTGAACGTGAACAACATGACCGCCGATAATGATCCGAAATACATGCTGTAACAAGTTTGGAAGAATGCTGCAATTCAGCTAGATCCCAGCGGTTTTCACGGTCTAAATCGGCTACTCTAATGCAGCTTACCCGCCTACCAAGGGTATCCTTCGAAAACACTCAGTACGCTGAGACAAAGTTTATAAGAGTACACCCGCGCGTACACATCGAACCAGGCCCTCCATACCTAAAAAGGATCATGAGAAGAGAGTTGGAGGATTCTTTTGACAACTCCGACTAAAGTCTAGCCATATTTGGAGTGCCCGGGTCGTACGCTTCAACGTCGTCGCCAGATGATGACATCTCCCAGTGACAATTCAATAGTGATGAACTTTTTCTAAGGGATATTAAGTCGACTAGAGTAACAGGACTGCCCAGGTCTAAACACCTTTCCCACCCAGACGCACCATACCTTCTGAAGTTTGAGATTCTCATGGCTGACACGTCCAATACGGTTCTGAAAGCATCACACTGTTACAAAGCTAACATGCCCGAAGATACTCACGTTCACAGAACGCTTCTTAGAAAGTCGAGGCAGCTTTGAAGATTGTCACTTTCAATGCTAACCCCGGAACTGATAGTTAGTGTCTTAGCAGGTAGTGAACTCCTTGAACAAGTTCTCTCGAAGATTTGCTCCTGCCGACTTCTCGTGAGTCGACCTCGGTCTATTTGTGACTGGACCCTCAGCTGCACTAAAAGTAGTCACCCCTCCACGAGTCACGATATCAGACAGTCGGATTTTAACACCTGAGGGATTTGTGATTAACCAAAATGATTTGAACTGCATGTACACCAACATTTCAAGTCTGGCAAGTGAGCTCTCGGGCTGATGTTGCTCCACCGGGAAAAGAATTTTGGCCTTTTGGCACTCAAGGAGACGTGGTTTCTGCCAGATGCAAGGGTAGTGGAAGTAAATCTACTGAACATGAATGTTTCGTGAAAGAATAGTTTCGGCAAGCGGGGTGATGGGGTAGCACTGTACCTGCCTAACGACATGAACCAGACGGAGTTAGATGATTCAATATTTCGTCTATTACCCAAGTCCATTTGGGTACGCGTCTATCTTTGCTCTAACAGGCTCCTTACCTTGGCCCTTATATACCGCCCTCTCACAGGCGACACAGTGTATGACAGCAACCTAGCTGCTGCTTTATGGAAAGCCATCAGGTTGATTTCAAGTGGTATTTTAATACTAAACGATTTCGGTCATCCGAATATTGAGTTCGATGCTCTGAACGTGGATTCCGGTTGGAATTCTTTTGCCGCGTCGTTTCTACAAACCGCTATTGAAATATGGTTATTTGAATATACGCAAGGTCCCACCAGGTGGCGTCAGGGTTTTTCACTGTCCAGTTTGGACCTAGTCTTCCTTAACGAGCCAGGTTTGGTTGTGGACCCCAGCACTGAAACGCATATAGGTTGCTGTTATCACGGTTCCGTTCTGTTCCGATTTATTCATGTCTCTTCTAGGGTGGCAGTTGATCCTCCAATTTTACGTACCCACGTTAAAGGGGTTTACGTAAGTATGAAAGACTTCTTTCTGACGACATTTGAGAACTTACCATATTCACACTCCGTGGAAGTATTTTGGCACCACATTAAGACAGCTTCTGAAGCGACGACTAATTTATCCGTCTCAGCAAGAAACAAAAGAGTGATAAGCCATCCAGTGATATTCGTAGATTCACAAGAAAACTTACTTGCGACAAGCGTTATGCCTGGACGCAATTTAAATTGACCCACGCCTTGGACGTTTACGGTTAATATCAGCTTACAAGAAATACATGTAACGATGCTGTTCGTAACGCGTAACATCTCGCAGTTGCAGAACTCACATAAGCAATAATAATTCGTTCTGTAAGGGATGGAATGTCCGCGTGCCAAAACGGATAGTACGAAAGTTGGTTACAGCCAACCATTTGAACAACCAGATCCTTAGAAAGGGTTTGTTCGGAAACAGATACAAAGCAAGAACACGACAACCTGATGAGATGTTTACAAGTCGGTTATAACAAATGTCTCACAATCAATCGTTGCCCTTTTCCGTTTGTGCTTTCTGCGCTTGATTGAGGTACGATACTGCCATGAACTCAGGAATGAGGAGGGAATACGCACAAGTTGTTAGGCGCGCAGTTTGACTGACATCGTTGCTGTTACAAGTAATAAATCTGTTTTGCAATCTTTTGCGGTAGGCCAATTAAAACGAAACCCTAAGTGGTTTTATGAACAATTGTCTAAAAACGTTTCAGCAAAACCAGGTGTTGTCAGTCTGGCTACAGATTTTGGGTTGACTAACAACTACCAGGAGACATCGGAAGTCTTTGCTGACACGCTTGAAAAGATGTTCCTGGAAAATGCCACTGAAGTCACATTTTCGATCAACCGCGGAACTTCTGTTTCTAATGTTTCCATGTCTTGAGAGACGTAGACTTTTATTTTGCGATGCTTGAGAACTGACCCCTAATTGATCGCAGGCTTTTGACAACATACTAAGAAGACTGTTAAAAAGTTGTGCAGAAAGTCTAGCTGCAGTCGCAATTGGCTCGCTTTAGACGTTCTTCGGAGAAGATGAACCACCTGTTGACTGAAGCAGTATGAAATAATGATGCTTCAAAAGAGCGGTGCGCGTAACGTAGCTTCCGAATGCAAACCCATTTTCACTCGCACTATATGTTCAAAACAAGGAAGAGCATCATTGATAAATGGATTGAGAATAACACAACGTTATGTGCAAGGTGTAATACTCTACATTTCAACCACCTCGGGTGGCCTTCCTCAGGAGTGTTGTAATCGAAATCACACTAACAAAGGAACAGAGGTCACGTGGGATTTGTCGTGGTTAGGTCAATCTGCGCTGCCACTGAATTGGTTGGTCGAATCGTTTTCCTATTAGGTAGGGGTAAGACTGATGTAGATAATGTTCGTCCGTGTCTGGTGTTGTTTATCCATCCACGCCACACTGCGGACAGGGGTTTGCTATCATTGCGACTAACACAAGCGCGCTGTGTGTAGATAGTGAGAGCTTCAGCGCAGCAGCGCTCCGCATGGGAAGGCAGACCTCTGTGAATCATTCGCGCTTGATGAAAACCTACATTGTGATTCTCTGACAGTGCATGTAGTGCGATGGCCGAATCCTTTTCTAGCTTCTGAAGTTGTTATGCGTTCTTAGGAGAAAACCTCGTGTGCCTCTTGTGTTTGGCAACACGTACTTTCAGCTGTCTGTTTGTCTCTCCTATGTAGTTGGCATTGCAATCACCGCATTTTATTTCGTAAACACAGTCTGTCTGGTCGCCCATAGAAACTGAATCTTTAGGACGCATCACCAGTCGTTCTAAGGTATTATCTAACCGAAATACGGTTCGTACATCGTACTCAAACAGAATGGAACAAATTTTTTCAGATGTTTGTTCACGATACGGTATTTGCACAGTAGACTTAAAAGTTCTGATCGTTTTGGTCTCCTTCTTAGTTGACATGGGCATAATTGTGTTCTGAACAAACGCTTTTGGATATTGATTGGCGGCTAGCATTTCTTTAATTCGATAAATTTCTGTTGTTTTGGCGAGTTCAGTAGTGCAAGTCTTAGTAGCTCTATTGACGAGTGACTTGATGGCTGTTCTCTTCATGCCGACTGGATGCGACGAGTCGAAGTTGAGATACCGACCAGAATGTGTTGGTTTTCGGTACACGGAAACCTGGAATCTCTGGTGCACATCAACTTTCACGAGGCAGTCTAGAAAACTAAGTGAACGTTCATCGGTTTCAGTCTCCAATGTGAATACAATGCCATTGCATTTTGAGTTGAGAAACTGTAGGAATTGGTCGCGAGCGCTCCGTTTCATGATTACGAATGTGTCATCCACATATCGCCACCAAATTCGTGGAGGACAGATAAAGTCACCCATCACTTGTGTTTCCAGGTATCCGGGGCGAAGATTAGCTAGTGCATCATTGATGACGTCATTCGGTAACACCTCCACATACAAGAATTGATGACATCCTAACTGCATGGTTTCAGATGGGTTTACTTGTACGTCACCAACCTGGTGACGGTCACGACGGGACTGGACCTTGACGCACCTAGATAACCTATTGGGCTAAACTAGATGGTGTGGCCACTGCACCGATAGAGTCACTCATGCCAGGTAGGCCAATAGGTAGAGGTCTGACAAACTACTCTCCTCGTCCTCCAGGTTGGGGGTTGGAAGAATGTTGGCATCTTTTTCCGAAAAATGTACCAGTTCTGGTTCATTGCCATCCACCCGCTGCTTTGCGGCACAGGCTTCTGAGCCAGATGCTTTGGTTGAGGATCTTAATCATTTTCTTATCTGGATCTGGGCGTCCTGGCAGTATCTCAGCCCACATGCAACCATGAATTGTCACAAAACCAGTAATTCCATATTGCGTTGGCCGTATCGCGGGATATACCGGATCGCCTTGTCTGTTGCATACGGCAGGGTGGATAGGCGAAAACATGCTACTGCTGACTCCTCCCCCACTTTCCTATCAAATTTAATTCTCAGGCCCTCCCGACCTCCATTTGTGATAGTTACTCCACAGGTCCCATAACAGATGTAGCTAACCGTGGTCACACTGAGCCGCCAAGTTCCGTCCGTTACCGTTCAGCTTCAGGCCTCCCACGTTCCTAGAATGCGAATTAATGTGGATGATTTCAACGTTCGTAGGCCAAACCAGATAGGTCAACAGGCCGCTTTCGCACGAACGTTAGACTCGTTGCATGTTGAGGTCTCCTGTATCTCTGAAACTAAAATCCAGAACAGTAGTCAGCGTATGGAACTAACAGCACCCGCATTGTCTACCCGATACTAGTTATACACTTCGGGTGACTCCACAGCCGCTGTTACAGGTCAGGCTGGAGTATGTATAGTCCTCAGCACAACGGCTGCAGCCGCATTGATAGATTGGATTCCTGTTAACAGTAGACTCTGTGCTGTCCGCTTGGCAGGTTCTGTTAAGACCAACTCTAGACGCAAGACTTTCAGAAACTTATTCAGTGTCTGCTTACGCTCTTACTGACTGTAGTGACACCGTCGTTAAGACCTCATTGAACTCAGATCTGGCTGCTCACCTTCAGTCAAAACGTGGTTCTGATATAGTCGTTCTGGCCGAAGATATAAATTCCGCCTTGGTGAGGCCGAATCCCGTTTAGGTGGCAGGTGTGGGATAGCGTCACATTGGTCAGATAATGGCGTGCGATTGTTGCAGCTGTGCGCTGAGTATAAGTTATTCTTAGCCAGTACTAGTTTTAGGCATCGTTCACGTCATTGCTATACTTGGCGCCCGCCTGCTCCGAACCAGGCCTGGCCTTAGATAGACCACATAGCTGTTAGTTACAGGTGGCGTGGTTCCATTCAAGACTGTCGTTCTTATTGGAGCACGTACTTGGACTCATATCATGCGTTGGTATGTTGTCGTTTTGTTCTTACTTTTGGTGGTCAACGACCACACAACCAACAACGACTGGCTGTTGATAAATTGGCTTTACCATCAGTAAAGCATAAGTACCAAACTCGCTTAGAAACTGCCTTAGCGGTACTCACTCCGAAGATCCTAATAGCTGCTGGACACAAATCTCACAAGTTATTCAGAAAGCAGTTACTGTAGCATGCGTCACAGGGATATATGGGCTAAACGGTCGTTGGATTTCAGAGATATCTCTGGAGTTGTTAGAAGCCAGACAGAGGGTTCCACCTGATAGTTCACATAATAAGTCTAGTGGATATCCGTAGGGAACCGAAACGTAGTCTACAGGCTGATCGTGTGGCTTGGTTAGTGAAAAAATTTAAGGAAATGGAAATCGCTTTTGCTTCAGGTAAAACCGGCAGACTCTTAACTGATCTGTGCCACTGGTCTCAGGCGACCGACTGTCAGTGAAGTTATCAGCGGACAGATAGCAACTATAATAAGTCCAGAAGGTCAGTGTGCTGGGAAAAACACACTGGGGGTCAATTTAGCTGGCCTGCTGCTTCTGTTGGTTTGCCCCACACTGTACTTTGCCAACTCTCTGCATCCCAGGAAGCAAACGTTAAGGAAGAACAGGCAGGGTTTCGCCCCGGGCGGATATATATAGATAATATTTTAACCCTCCGTCAAAATCTGAAGCAGCATCATGTGAACCGCCGGCGAACAATCGCAGTATTTCTCGATTATTAAGGTGCGTTCGATTCGGTGGATCGATCTGCATTTTTAGAATCGCCTCAACGCAGGGGTGCACCGACCAAGTATATGGACATACTGTCGGCGCTTTACTCCCATACTTCGGCTCAGGTTAGGGTTTACGGTGGGCTGTCTAACAGTTTCAGCACCAGGAGCGGCGTTCGTCAAGGCTGTCCATTTTCACCATTTTTGTTCGAGTTCGTTATGGACGAAATAATGAAGGACTGTTTGCGTCACTCGAATGATGCCGGTGTTGACCTCGTACCTGGTGGAAGGGTGACCGATCTTGATTATGCTGACGATAAGGTGTTGCTGTTTGACAACTTTCAAGGGGCATCAACAACACTAAACGCTATTTCGCGTTCCGCTAAATACTTCGAAATGCGCTATGTAGCCTTAAATTGCAGTGGTTCTACAAGATTGTTGGGATTACGTTGGTTTCATGTTAGATAATGAAGCCGTAAGGGTTGCTGACTGGTTTGTACACCTAGGAAGCTGAATCAGCAGCGTTGGCGGAGGTGTAGGAAATAAAATGAAAGCACTTATTTCCAAAGCTAGGGCGGTGTTCGCTAATCCGAGACATCTGGCGACAGCAGGATATCTTTCTGAAGCTTGAGGGTCGCGTATATCAAACAACAGTGAGGGCTGTGTTACTTCACGTCAGCGAAACCTGGCCGCTCAGGGTAGAAGACTTGAGCCGTTTCCAGGTATCTGACCACCGATATCTGCGTCCAATCGCTCGAATTGAGTGGAACCAGCGAGTGAGCAACGAGGGGGTTAGGAAGTGGGTGTTTAGTACTGATTGTCAAACGAGTTCTTTCGTTCAGTCATTAAACCTGCACAAACTTAGATGGTTAGGTCATGTACTAAGGATGCCAGCTAGTCGTTTGTCACACTGAGCACTGTTTGCCGGCGCTACGGTCGACCGGCTTGAGGTGCTAGGTGGACATATGATGACCCGGCGTAGATAAATAGAATCGTTCACAAAGGGGTTGGTCACCGTAGATTGGGTTCGTTTTCCGGTCTGTGGTATTCGCGACTTATAGAGTAGGTGACCTGATAACTTAAGTGACGTGGCGGCTGGCCGAGCTCATTGGCGTGCATGTTGTCGTTGTATGGCCGGGTTGTGTGTAAAGTAAGTGCATTTAATGACGCGGGACAGTAAAAGCCGTAAGGAAGCTGTCTTGTTGGTGACGCTTCACTTTCACCTACAGCTCTGTTGCTTGTTTGCAGGTTGTAGGAACCTTGATGTTGAATGTTCAAACATAAACGTATCTATTTTTAGTAGTAGTAGGTCCTCTTCCCGTCCCATTTTTTCTTCTCTTTTCCTGTATAGGTTATTTCTCCTCTGTGGTCTTGTGGCAGGTTAGCATCAGTGTGAGCCACTGATGTATTTCTCCCTATGATGATGATGGTGATTATTGTATTCTGAAGGTCGGTTGAAGTCCATGTATTATGGCTGGCTTGTGGTTGTGAAGTTTCTGTCACGTCCAACTCCTTAGCGCCTTTACTTATTACATTGGGGTCTGCGTGTTGCCTGGTGAGTAAATCAACAGATAGTTTGCTTAGAAACTCACCATTTTCTCCCCGACTTCTGGTTCACATTAGTATAAGGCCTGGTTATATGGGCATACCGATTAGAGAGCAGGGAACTAGCTTTGCACGGTTTATTTGTTTGGTATTTTGATATCATAGACTCCATGTTAGACGAGTCACGTGAGATAAATTCTAGGCGGGAATGCTGAAGCACTGCCGGAGCATCAAACAAGGCCAAACTCCAGCAGTTATCTTCTGGCACCAAGCATGGTGACCGTACTCCCTCTCTTCGCCATATTAGATCCCTGATTGGTTATAGCAACGTAGGTTACCCCATACCCAGGTAGTCATGGACCAGATTCCTTCCGCTGAACATCCCATTCATTCTGTCGGTACAGGAGCCCGACACCACGCTGGGAATGTTTGCGCACACGGCTGACAAAGTCCACGAGTGTTTCTTCAAGCGGTCCATCAACTATTTATGTGACCCTCTTCACTCTGATCCGCAACAAGACACGTCTGATAACCTCCGATAAGAAGTCTCCCAGCTAACATCCACGGCGAACAACTTAGCCAGGCGTCATACGAAGGGCCGCGAGTCCTAACGCTCACGACCCCGTTCTCACCCGCGACATCCATTATCTAGTGCCCAAACTTCCAACATGCGTTATTATCACCGTCCTGTTGGTGACAACATCCGCAACTGCATACAGCCGTGTGCATGCACCAGTCCGCTGTCTGAGGGCAGTACAATTCGGGGAAACGACCTGGCCAGCCCATTGTAACGACAGCTGCAGCTGGCCAATTCAAAACTCGTCTGATCTACGTCCACGATAACTCCCCCAGACTTCACTTCGTCACCGACACCAGTGAAGAGGTCAGCGTTACGCAGCAGACAAAATTAAGCGCTATCTTAAACGCGCAGACTACAACTTACAGGCGGCCGACAATTCCAAAATGGTGACCCACGGTCAACATAATAGATTTTAGACTGTGTCGAAAGTACCGTAGTGTGTTCTTCATTGCCGGTTCCCAAAACAGATATCTGCGGCGACTTTCTCACAAACTAGAGTTTGGTTGTTAACAGCAGCTGCTGGAAGCTAGTGGACAACACCATTACCTTGTGCGTTCGAAGTACGGCCACCACCATCAAATTGGCCAGACTCTGGACGGCTTTACTGGATTTCAACCAGTACACAGCGCTGTTGAGACGACTTCCGACAGTTTGCTAACCCATGTTGAAAACCGCGTGGCCGAAACATGACGCTGCTCATCATATCACCGCCAACGGACTGTTGTGCTTCTGTTCATGTGCAAGCAACGTTAAGCTAGACAGGTATACTGCTATTTTACATCCAGTAACGTCAGTTCGGGCAGTTGTTAACAATGGTGATGATGCTCGTAGCTCGGGTTGATGGTTTCGGTATTCATGATTCTCACTGTTTTTTGCGCCCTTCATCTGTCACAAGTTTACACGTACACGGTGTTTTAACCGTATAAACCGGTAGTACACTTCTTTTCAAGGGTTGCGAACCAAGTGCTGTTGCTGTACTCCATGTCACCTGTGTGCCAGTTTTTGGAGAGTTCAATTCTAACGGAAACAACCACCTATATCAGCGTGTCCCCAGATTTGTCTGTCGTCACAACGATCATTGCTCTGGACTCAAGTTTATCTGGAGCAACACGACAAATCGTGTCCATTGGACATCTTCCTTTAGTTTGGCGAAAGTCTAAAGCAAATCACCGTCAAGAACTGATGTGAATCAGTTCCTTTTCACCACGATTTGACATAGTGTTCGTACGTAAGCTATATATGCTGTTTAGTTCCTCTACAAACGCCCATAGAAACGGCGATTTAAGCGGTGTGTCATTTAAAAAATTGTGGCTAATTAGCTTGGTCACGGTGCACAAAAGTGAGCGTGTGCGGCACACCAGTATCAATCAATGTGGTTCATCCGAACAACAAAAGGCAAGCCGGAGAGTGGACCATTAAGTGTCACGTCTTTATCGTTCGATCAGGTTACTAACATCCACAACTAAAACGAACAGATTGTACCGTTCCGTTAAACTCTCACACGTGACATCTATCCCGAAATCTCCGGAGTGGCTCCGACTCGTTCCTATCTGTTCAGTACTCATAAACATAAAACGTGTCAGACAATTTTGATTATCTACACTGAAATAGCACCTACCTTAGTAGCATGACCATCTTGAGATGTCGCTTGGACATCTTTGAGTGTCTTTTCATAATCTTAACTGCACACTCGAAGGAAACCCGAAATAGGGTCAGATGAAAAATTAATAGATCATTTTTCATAACAATCGCTAGTCGGCTTATCTCTCGATGACTGCAATTACCAAACACGTCTTACGTTTCAACTAAATCTTTGTGAAACTGAGACACTGTGCAGCGATACCAGTGTTTCGGTGATGTTTAAAAACAGCTTTGGGTGATGGACGTATAACGGGAAATCCTAATACGTGCACAATTACTGATGATTCACTCGTTCGGTGCATTCTGCTTTCCCTCTGGTCGCTTTGTTTCTTGCGTTCTGTATTCGTAGTTGAAACTTTTCATTGGAAGCAGTCTGCAACAATTTGACGCACTTGGTTTCCATAGCCGGTTGTAAACTGTACTGCAGTGGTTTTCTCACTCTGGGATGTAACAATTATTGCACACGCGTCGGGTGTGGCCACTAGGCATTTAATAAGCAAACGGAATAGATGGGAAATGGTGAAACTTTCCAGATGATGCAGAAACAAAACTGTCAGCGGACTTGAACTGAAACTGACATATCCCAGCTGATACTTGGGATACAACGTGCTACTAAAGCAAGATCAGAAAGAGCATTTCACTGATCAAGTATATTAAACGCTTATTACTCAGCGTTGAGTGAACGATCATCTGAAAGCAAAGTAAAACGGCGGCAATCTCAGGTCAATAACAAGTTTTCAAAATTGGACCAAAATTGGAACAACTCGTGAAAATGATCTAATTACACACGACTTGCCAGTTTGATCATACAAGTGTTATTGAAATTTAAAACTGAAGTTTTTAACTTACAACTGTATACGTCCGAAAATCACGCATTGCAAATGGCCGCGCTCATAAACTCATGGATATAAAACGCAACGGAACAATTGTAAACCAACCGTAACTACGTCTTAAATATGCAATCCAGGTTGTAGAGTCTGTTAACTTTTTGCTCTCTTGTTGTATACTGTTCCTCATACCTATTATGTTCATTGTACATATAAACCACCTGTCCATTGTTTGAATTAATACACACTTCGCGCGCCTCAGCTTTTGCATGCACTTGGTCGTTGCTACCGGGAGTTGACAGTACACTGGAGGAACTGAATTCGTTGGAAATTGTTTGCTATCTAACGGGAACTTTCCTCAAGCATATAGCGAACCCAGTGTGGTGGAGTTTATCGTAGACAGCCATTGTAGATAATTTGACAACATTGTCGATGGCTAACTTGGTTTCCACTACATAATTGGTGAGCCCTCGTCAATTTCTTTTTCTTTTCTGCGTACCCCCCGAAAAATCTTTTCTCTCTTTCGTTGCCTAATCGGTTCCTTTTTTGTGAGCAACTTTATTTTCCATTAACGTGACTGATTCTGAACCAGATCCTACTGCCGTGGAAAATGCAGTTTATGTTAAACTTCCCGAGTTCGGTAGTCGCGATCCTGGGCTTTGGTTTGCTCAAGTCGAAGCCACCTTTGACTCTAGACGGATACGCTCACAAAAGTCAATGTGTAATTTAATAGTTGCCAACCTCCCAGAGCAGGTCGCTACTGAAGTTGATGGCCTCATCTACACTTAATCTAGTGTTAGCCCATATGACACTTCAAAGGTCGCGATCATCGGACGAACTGCAGCAACCGATGAGCAGAACCTGCGAAACTTCTGGTAGGAGTAGACTTGGGCGACAGAACTCCTTCACAACTCCTTTGTCACATGACACAGTTCCAAAGGAAACATACGGTGAACGAACCAATTCTGCGTGAGTTGTGGCACAAAAATCTTCCGGACGATATCCGCAAAATATTGTCCATACTCGATAAGGATACACCGCTTCAAAAACTCGCAGAGCTTGCTGACCAGGTATACGAGAAGTATCAAGGCCGCACGGTGTCTCATGTACATTTACCAGAAGCTTCGTCGAGCCATAGCTGGCAAAACGATCTAGACGCGCTGAAGCAGCAATTCTCCGACATGACCGTACAGCTCTCTGCAATCGCTAAACAACTGACAACACAGTCAAAAGACCTTCCCTGTCGCCGCCAATCCCGATGCCGTTCACGCAGACGACGAGTTGGCCGTGACGTGTATTACTCTAAAGTGATCCGTTGTACCAGGCCATGCAGTTTTGCTCAAGATACTTCCCAGTCGGGAAACGCCGAAGCCAGACAATAGTGGCGACGGCTCTCCATGGCTCCTCAAACTGTCGCCTATTTTATGTGTTCGATCGTTCAACTGCGCTGAATTTTCTCAGTGATACAGGCGCAGAGGTTAGCGTTATTCCGCCGAAAGGTGACAAACGTAATCTTCAACCGGTATCATACACACTACAGGCTGCTAATTGTTCGATGGTTCCAACATGCGATGCAAAGCTACTCACGCTGGATCTCGGCCTCAGGTATCAGTTTCCCAGGAGATTTACGGTGGCAGATGTACAACACCCGATGATTTGCGCTGATTTCTTAACATCCTTTGGACTCATAGTGGATGTTGGTAGTAGGAAATTGATCGACCACCTTGTACGTACAAGGTAATGCCACATCAGTCAATTCGATTGGACTGCGATCGGCTTTACCAGATAACGGTTTTGCAGCTGTCCTTCGGCAATTTCCACAACTCATCCATCCATCTAACTTAACGTCACCACCTTAGCACGATGTTTTTCACCACATGGTCACCAAAGGTCCACCAACTTTTACACGCCCCAGACGTTTGCCACCCCACAAACTCAAAGTGGCGAAGGCAGAATTTGAACACCTCTTGCGACTTGGCGTTATCCAGCCGTCAAATAGTCCGTGGGCCTCACCTCTTCACATGGTTCCAAAAAATGACAGGTGGCTGGCGCCGGAGCGGTGATTATCGTGCCCTTAACAACGTCACTGTTCCAGATCGATACCCCATCCCTCACACCCACGACTTCTCAATTGGGTTGAATGGGAAGATTATCTTCTACAAGATAGATTTTGTTCGAGCTTACCATCAAATTCCCGTAGCCCCGGAGGATGTCCAGAAGACCGCAATTACTACTCCCTTTGAACTCTATGAATTCGTCAGTATGCCATTTGACTTACGGAACGTCGCACAAAGTTTCCAAAGGTTTGTGGACCAAGTGCTTCGTGGTCTCGACTTCGTGTACGTTTAAACTGACGACTTCTTAGTCGCAGGCGAAGATACTCGACAGCACGAGTCACAACTTCGAAAGCTGCTCGAACGTTTTGCTCAATACGGTGTGACACTAAACCCCATGAAATGCATCTTCGGAGTTACCTCCATCGATTTTCTTGGACATCGAATTGACAGTGACGGTATCCGACCTTTACCAGAGAAAATCAGTGCTGTCAAAGACTACCCACAGTCACAGTTCCTGAATAGTCTCCGACGTTTCCTAGACATTGTGAATTATTATTGTCACTTTATTCCACGGTGTTTGGAACTGTTAAAACCCCCCACGAACATTTTAAAAGCTAATCCCAAGCACTTCGTTTTGTCCGCTGAGGCTAATACTGCGTTTGTTGCAGCCAAAGAAGCTTTGTCCCAAGCCACCACGTTAACGCATCTGAGGGAGGATGAACACTTGCCGCTGATCTTGAAGACTGGCGCATCTCAGTCGGCTGTTGGCGCTGCCTTACAACAAACGTCAATGGTAAAATCCAACCTTTGTCCTTTTTCACCCGAAAACTCCAACCGGCGCAAACGCGTTACAGTGCCTTTGGTCGTGAGTTACTGGCCATTTGCCTTGCCACTAAACACATTCGATATCTTCTGGAAGGTCGCAGCTTCACTGTTTTTATTGATCACAAACCACTTGTGTTTGCCTTCAGTTCCCCTCCAGATCGGTACTCCCCTAGAGAAACAAGACACTTGGATTTTATCTCCCAGTTCACCAACGACACTCGTTTTATCGACGGTTCCAATAACTTCGTCGCCGACGCCTTGTCTCGCCCGGAGGTCAACCAATTATCCACAAGTGGCATTGACCTTCTCTCCCTCACGAAATCCCAGGTTAATGACCCAGAACTTCACCAACTGCGTTTCATCCCCTCCGTAAAACTACGTGATATTCCCTTAACCCAGTCAGAATACTCACTTACGTGCGACATGTCGACCGGCAAATCTCGACCTTTCGTCCCTTTCGCACACCGGTATGATGTTTTCAATCGTCTCCATTCCCTGTCACATCCAAGCATACGTGCGTCAACGAAGCTAGTTACCGAGCGTTACATTTGTTCAGGCATTCGTGAGGATATTCGTAACTGGGCCAAACAGTGCTTGGAATGTTAACGCAGTAAAGTTCACCGTCACACCATTATTACTCCCGGAACGTTTCATTCACCCGACGGACGGTTCAAACACGTCCATCTTGAAATCGTTGGTCCCTCCCTCCTTCCAACGGTTATACACGTCTTATAACCTACGTGGACCGATTCACGAGATGGCCCATTGCCGTCCCTTTGAACAACACATCAACGAAAACCATTGCACGCAGTTTTGTCGACTCGTGGATTTCGAATTTTGTAGTTCCGACCACAATCACAACTGATCATTGATCTCAGTTCACTTCAGCTCTTTTTCGTGACTTGAATTGTATTCCCGGTTGCGAAAATATAGCGATGGCTGCATACCATCCATGGTCGAACGATTTAGTCGAAAGGTTCCATCGCCAACTCAAAGCATCTTTGATGGCAACATCGGCAGGTGGCAAATGGTTCGATCGCCTACCTATTATTCTCCTTGGCTTGCGAATCACTGTAAAGGAAGACATTGGATGCACCTCAGCAGAGCTCGTGTATGGTTGTACATTACGAGTTCCTGAAGAATTTCTTTTTAATTCCCTAGCATCTCTCAGTTCTGACGCGACTTACGTCACGCGTCTAAATAGTCACATGCGTCTTGTTCAACTTTCGCCTCCACGCAAAACCTCGCGCCAAGAACAAATCCATCGTGATCTGTGTACTTTCCCCTTCGTTTTCATCCGAGTAGGTTTACCTAAGTCACCTCTGCAACCGCCGTATGATGATCCCTCCAGAGTGCTTGACCGCAAAGACAAATATTTTGTCATTGACAAAAACGAAACACATCACTCGGTGAGCATTGACAGATTAAAGGTTGCTCATGTCGATCGCGATGCAACCTCGCCTTCTCGTCATTTGGGCATTACACACGCAGATGACTCCACCCGGCGTACCCTAGATCCGACTACCGACTCACAAAGCCTTTCCCAATCTACCCAACCTATGTGTGACACCAGTGACCATGCCCTTGTTCCTGCTTCCCAATCCAAGCCTTCCATATCACACACCCGTTCTGGACGGACTGTTCGATGGCCGACCATCTATAAAGATAATCGATACTGACCCACTGTCTACTTCCTTAATTATCGAGCGTTTTCTCTTCCCTAACGCTCTAGGAGGGAGTTATGTAGAGTCTGTTAACTTTTTCCTCTCTTGTTGTATACTGTTCCTCATACCTATTATGTTCATTGTACATATAAACCACCTGTCCATTGTTTGAATTAATACACACTTCGCGCGCCTCAGCTTTTGCATGCACTTGGTCGTTACTACCGGGAGTTGACTGTGGCGACAGCGGGTTTTAGTACACTGGAGGAACTGAATTCGTTGGAAATTGTTTGCTATCTAACGGGAACTTTCCTCAAGCATATAGCGAACCCGGTGTGGTGGAGTTTATCGTAGACAGCCATTGTAGATTATTTGACAACATTGTCGATGGCTTTCTTGGTTTCTACTACAAGGTCGAACTAATTCTTTTCAACGGTTAGGTGACAAGCAGTAAATATGACATTACGTGAACAGTGATACTGATGAAAGCCTTATGCGTAACACTAAGAAGATATTCGAAAGGCAGAGGACCGTCTTAGTGTACCATTAGAATACCGGCCGTATTCAGCTGAGCTTGAAATTGACCTGGGTAGACAATGCTGTTATTTTTGCAAACAACCGGGTGTGTCGATTACAAACATCCTTCTTCGTTGTCTTCTGGTTGAAATGTTAGCAGATCAATTGTGCAGTCGAATTTTGCAAAATCCGTACCCCGCAGACACGCATGAACGCGTCTCTTATGATTGCCGAATACAGTATGAGAGCCGGATCGAAAATCGAAACGTCCAAATTCTCTCTAACTGTATCCAGGTTTTGGAATTGTCATGAAAACGCGACACTACCCAAATGATCCTGAAGCAACTTCGACATATCAACAGTATTTAGGCTCATGATTTTTTTTCATGGGAAGGCGTCGTTTCACCACGTATACGGCATCTTTATTGCTTGTGCAAACAAATGAAAACTATTAAAATGGAAACACACAGGATTGGCCCACAGGGTACATAGGGTTGACGGGTTGGGATGGAAAAGAAAACGTGTCACACGGTGGGGGGATTCACAAAATATTTGCTCGTGGTGATTGATTTTTTATTGGTCGCTGCGGTTTACCGACCAGAACGACTACAGCTATGGGTATATATGTAACAGCGTTCATCGAAACGTCATGAACAAGAGTGCGGCAACACACATCAGGTCTCATTAACCTACTTGGAACTGCGTGTAATCGGTAGATCGTGAATATCTCTGTTATCTTCTAGTTAAAAAATATTTTGTGCCTACGGGAGTTGATAAAATTTTGTGACATGTTGCAGCATTCGAAATCTTAGAATTCTGTTTCCCCAAGATTTCTTTGTTTCAATCTTCCAAAAGAGTAGGCAAGGAATTTGAGGAAGGTCAATGGCATAGGAATCAACGGAAAAGTAAGGCAGAGTTGCATTCTACGATATTTCGAAGAACTGAAGGTAAAGTACAAAGAAAAGCGATATCATAGACGTGGAAACATATGTTTCGTGATGCTAGCTCCGGGGATCGCACACCCAAGATTTCCCCAGCCTTATATAAACACTGATCGGAAGTCACAGTGAGAAGACGGTGAATGTGCAAACAAACTTCATTTATTTATTTATTCACCGTACACAAACGGACTTCAACGCAATGAATAAGGGCGCTAGTGAGCTGGACGTAGGAGAACCTTCAGCACAACCGCACGGCAGCCGCCAGAGAGGACGAATGTCAACGGAATTTTGAGTTGACCTTCAGCATTCAAACAAGTGTCAGCCTGGTTGAGCGGCGTTCCCAACGGCAGTAGCTAAAACATTGTTATCCCAGTGAATGTAGCCTACAATGGTAGAGATGTCGCAGATTCTTAATATACTTACAATTAAAACTGCGATACCTACGCCAACACACTAACTTTGATGCTAGTGGTTTGTAGTAAATTTATATCCACAAGGTAATGTGAGCCAGGGCGGTGGTACTGGCGAGGCAACTCTCACGCCGCGGGGAGGTCAGGATTTTGGAGACGTCGAAGGTGATCTCACTACATATGCTTTCATTCAAATTTGGAAGTAATTGAGCAGGAAAGCGTGAGTATAATTTTTACATTCGAACTGTTGTTGAAACATGAATACTAAGCTTTTTATAAAAATACTAACTTGAGGAACGCCTATAAAGCCAATTCAACGTAAGACAATGCACAAAACCTGGATAAGTAAGTCGTGTTTTGTAAGTTATATTCGCCATGCTTTACCGTTCGTTGGTATCGCTGTTGTTAAATTTTCCATGAAATTATGATGTATGCTGGAATAAAGACGAGATGACCTGCAGAAAGAATGACATTGAAGAACAGTCCCAGCTGGAAAGATTACGACACTTACAATGGCGATTGCGTAGTTTGCTGGTATTGTGCTTTAAGGCCGAGACGAATTGAAAACGGTTATTTAAGCGCGAAAAGAGATTTTCCAAATTGTTTATGAAATATTAAAATGCATATTACGGGGCAAATATATAGATTTCATCGGGTATAATAGTTGGGTTGCAATGAGAAAAATCGGCCATATCTTATAATTGTCCATATTCGCACTTTTGTTGAAAAACATTTATCGCCAGTTTTTTCAACAAAAGCATCATATTGACTTTTCTGATCGATTTTACGCTCTGAGAAGGCTTCCATTGGAATTTTCTTGGTGGAATACGTATTCCTGTCTTGCAGAAACGCTCCATTTTACGTGGTTTTGAAGACGTAATTCTTTGTCTACTTTGCGACAGCGTTGCATTTGCATTGCACCGTACACGAAATATTACATTAATTCTTAATGAAAGCTAAGCCGCCGCGGTCACTTGTTAATCAATAACCTGAATTATATGTTCAGCCTGGTTCTGTTATAACATTTCTGGTGAAAAAGGATCTACGTTATCACCTGGTTGTTTCTACCTACGGCATGTTGTTAACATAGGTAACGCGTCCCACTCCATCATTAACAACGTGCGTATTGTTTTGTTTAATGCTCACTGGCTATACTTAAATGTAGTTTGCCGTTTGTACATGAGTCAGTGCTCACTTTTCTGAGAGATAATGGCCAACTTTGATGCTCGTTGGTTATACGACGAAAACATTGATTCCCACTTCTACCACTTCAGTTACAACCCTTCCATCTTCGTATCATGTACGTTTATGATTGCGATGATTGTTGGTCTATGGTTTCGCCGACTGCAGAACTCACTGACGGCTGCTGGTATGTTATCTCATTTTTGGCCAGAACTAAAGGAGATCATTATAACTTATCCCCAACTGTCCAAATGCACGTTTATTCTGGTGTCTCCCGTGTTCTCCTTATCAACGTTGATCATAACTTAAGTGAAATGGACAGAGCAGCTACTAGTGTGAATGCATCCTGCATTCTTAGGCGTTGATCATAGCTTAGGTGAACTGAACGTAGCAGCTACCAATGTGAACGCCTCCTACATACTTAGTCGTTTATCATAGCTTAGGTGAACTGGATGGAGCAGCTAGTAAGGTGAATACATGCAGCATAATCACGCATTCACCATAGCTTAGGTGAAATGGACAGAGCAGCTACTAGTGTGAACGCATCCTACATACCTAGTCGTTGATCACAGCTCAAGTGAACTGGACGAAGCAGCTACTAGTGTGAACGCAAAACATCTCATATACTACGTAATCTGCGGCCGGCATTCGTTGATCGGATCCGAGACAGCCTTCTTATTCGCACATTTCGTGACCTAGATCTAATTTTGAAAAATTGCAGAACAGGTAACAGGTTTTACCTTTAGACTGCGGTTACTACGTCTGTCCCATCATTGCACATACCCTAACTACCAGGGTTGCAACTTCATATTCTAAGCATGAAGTACAAACACACTGAAGAATTCACCTTCCTCGGGTGGTGTACTCGCCCGGCACTGAAATGCCGTTAACACCAAGCCACACTGATGACCGTTGGTTAGTATAATGTGATCAACTTTGTCGAACGCCCTCGTAAAGTCTAAATACACAGCATTAACCGGGAGGCGTTCTTCGGCAGCTTTGTCCACGAGTCAGCAGTAATCAGTAGGTTCGTCGTGCACGAGTGACTGCTTCTGAAGCTGTGCTGCTCCAGCGCCAATAGTGAGTGGGTACTTAAATAGTTCCTCACGAAATCGTCTGCTACGCTCTCCATCACTTTTGATATGGCTGGTAGTAGAGCAATTGGTCTGAAGTTACTGGCGTTTGTTCGATCCCCACCCTTGTAGATGGGAGAGATGACGCCGTGCTTCCAAGTGTCCGGAATACAATTAGTATAATATGAGTGTTGGAACAAATGAGCAAGCGGTTCCGCCAGCTCATCTGCGCATTCTTTCGGCATTTGTTGGGGTACCTCGTCAAGCTCCGGTGATTTATCAAAGCGCAGCAGAAGTAACTCGGCGCGTACGTTAGCCGGAGTAAAGTTAGGGGAAGAATCCGAGGAACGAACAGTACAGAAAACTGTGGTACATGGTTCCGTCTCAGCGGAGTTGCTGAAGACGGATGCATACT
>JTDE01000784.1:55730-74448 GCA_014338405.1 Paragonimus skrjabini miyazakii
ATGCATACTGAGCACAAAATATCCAAACTGCCCCGTAGTTAGAGGTAGAGAGTCCTGAAGGTCCCATGAGAGAGTATATGGCAGTTTTCGATCTGGTCCAGGAGGCCATGTGCCTAAAGAACCTTTTAGGACAATCGGCGATAGATCTCGCAAGTGATACTTGGTGAGCCCTGCGGTCGGCGCGTACGGCTGCAGTGCATTGATTACGACAGCATCTGTATGCCATGTGTGAGGCACCATCTCCTTTAAGGAGAAATATATCCCACAGGGCCCGCTTTTCTTTTATTAGACGCTTGGTCGATGGTTTGAGCCAGAACGACTTACAGGTGGGGCGTGGGGTATAAAGTTGAACTGAACTGGTTATCGCGGTGTTCAGGTGTTACATAATACGCTCTAGATGTTCGTCTGTCGTGCTACATTCTTCAGGTGGTGGCCAGTTGGCTTGGGATAGATGTTCTCGCATCTTTCGGAAGTTGGCTCGTCTGAAGTTACGTCGAGTCGACAGTAAATGGGGGATGATCGTGACGTCGCATATTAAGCGAAAACTGATTGTGGCATGGTCGCTTGCACCTAATGGCGCACCAACTTCGACTAAATCCACCATATGGAGCTCGGTAGTTAACACCATGTCTAGTCGGGATGGCCTGTTACCTTCTCTCCACCTTGTGGGTTGATTTACGTGCTCGGTGAGTCCTACTTCCTGTACGAGGTTGTAGAATTCCGTGGCCGCAGTACCGTATGTTAGCCCGCTGGAGAGACTTGCATGCGGGAGGTTGAAGTCCCCTAGGACGATGGTGCGATGTCCGGGGATTGCGGTGGTCCGTCTAATGGCTCTGTGCATTCTTTCATCCCATTCTGGGGCTTCGGACGGGGCACGATAAATGACGCCGACAATGACTTGTGATAAGAGGGGTGTTCTAACATTTATCCACAGAGACTGTTCAAGTGAAAGCAATATTTGGTCTCTGTTTAGGGTTCTGCGTAACTCAGCACCAACGTACATTGCTACGCCCCCACATCTGCTGGCTAGCCGATCATTGCAAAAGAGAGTATAACCAGGAATTTCTATCTCATGATGGGATATGTCCGGCGTTAGCCATGTCTCCGCTACACCCACGATCTTGGGTTTCTTTGAATCGACAAGTTGCCGCAGTTCCTCCACTTTGTTCTTAGAGAAAGAACATTAGCGAGCATACACCACCAGCTATATACGTGTACCTGCGTACTCTCATCTGGGATGGCGGCTGCCTTCAGATGTGTGATGGGTACTACCTGATCTAAACCGACCCTTTTGAGGTCGGCTGTACAAGGTTTTTTGGCTATGCGGGAGGTGGTGGGCTACTGATGACTCCCGGTATCTTTGTCATCTTTACCACACTTTCCATCATGGGAGGTATGCCAGTAAAAGGTGATCCACACTCAGACCTTGGTTTATCTGCGTGAATTCGGATCTCAGATGGGAAGCTGTTTTTTACCGTATACCACCTCTGAAGCGTAGTGGACAACATATCACTTGTGAATAAAGTGATTCGTAATAATCTGGGGGCTGAGATAGAGCTCAGGTGTACTGGGCGCGGAAGGCGTTGGATAGACCATGCTCCACATTCTCTTACGTCTAAGTTTAGTTTAGTTCGGATAAACTTCAACTGGTCGATGTCATGCTTATGCGCGTGCAATGCATCCGCGTCCTTCAGCTCCTCTACGCCGTGTACAACTAAACTGCAAGTTCGGTCATACTGGGAATTCTGGGGGTTGTGATATGCGTCCGTCGAGTCTCCCTGATCACCCAAGGGAAGTCAGGTTTCGCTCTTACGCAAGAGTTATTGAGTCTAGGCAGAGAAGATGCTGTTAAGAGAACCTCTCCGACGTCTTCTATCTGACCGAGCGTGACACGGATTGGCCGAGAGCGTCCGTCTTGGTGGGACTTACGAAGCCTGCATAGCGTAGGTTTATCATCCATGCCTTGCTTAAGTTGATCGCAAAGGGATTTCCACTGCAACAAATCATCAGCCTCTTTCTGATTGAGCAACGTGCTTTCGCTTTCTGCAGCATTATAGATAATGAGATTATGTCTAGCGAACTCCGGACAGTGACTACGCCTGGGCGTAGTTGCGCCCCGTGTTCTGAGCTGAGGGACGGCTATGTGATTACGGCTTTCGACTAGCGGCTTAGAGACTTCTTAGTTTGGACCGATGGGTGACTTGGAGGTACCAGCTTGCTGAGACACGGTAACGATGCGTTTACCACGCTTCTGCTTAGTGCGGCCTGTCGAAGCTGGTTTACTAGCTAGTACAGGAGATGGCGGACTTTGGTTGTGTGTGGCCAGCATGAGGTTTCCTGGCGTTTGGTTGTGTGTAGCCAGGATGAGATTGCCTGGTATAGAAGTATCGGGACTGCACATTGTAGAGATTGAGGAACTGACTAACTCGCTTGTTCTATCTGTATCCTGAGTGATGGTGTTCTTACGGTTGTTCAGTCGGCATATCACACAATGGTATCTGAGGGACGGAGTGGGTGAGTCCCGGAGCCTTAAACACAAGTCTGTGGGGAATTCGGGGTCGCACTTGCAGTGAACCCAGTAATTACAGGAGTCACAGGTCATGGCTTTGCTGCGAGGCCCTACTACCTCCGAACACGGTCCACAAACGTCGGCAGTCGGACTAATGGCACGTCCCATGCTAGTTAACTAACTAATCTGCAGAGATTATGGAGTTTAAGAAAATAAGGATAAGGAACAAGGCGATAGAACTTGCCAAACGTGCTGTCCGGTGAGTCTCTATGGTGCCACGAGGTATTGTTGTGTTGCTGCAATGGACGGTATGTCGGTGGCAGAAAAGTCACGAGATGAATTTCGTGCAGCAAAAGTAATTGGAGAGTTTTTGAAGCCTTCTATTGGAGAAACGTCGCTTCCACTTTGATAATTTGTGGTAACAGAGTCGTTTTCTCTTCCCCTCAGGAATTCGTCAAGTTAAATTTGACTTTCGCGCGCATTCACTGGAACGTGTAGTGGTCAGGACTAGTTACTGAGTAGACTAGGTAAATGCGAGTGTACCTCACTAGGCTATCGGTGACAACAAAATGAACGAATGAGGCAAATTAAGTTATAACGTTCCAGCAAGTTATGGTAGTCAAAAGGGTTTGACTCACAGGGAAGTGTTCACAAGTGTTCGGAATGACCACCACAATATTCCAAATTACCAGTATCCGGAAGTGAGTGATATCACAGATTTGCCGTGGACTGCTGAAGCGCGATCAGGGATGCGACGATGTTCGTAGTACAACGGAGCTGAAAAATTGGATGATATATCCGTGTAGTATCGTCAAATGACTGCGCAACGGAGAGAAGAGCAGACTGACGTGCACAAAATTTGTATTGAATTGCAAGGTCACTTTTTATCAATTTCAACAAAATGCAAAGGTGATACAAAAAGTTGTACAAAAATGTAGCATCGTTTGCAAACAAAAATAAGCAAATCTCTACAAACACCTTTTCATTTGAGGTTATCAGTTGTTCTAAGAACCGCTTCAAAGTGATATTAGGTTTCTACTTATTTCAGACATCGTTAGATAAGTTGGTTACTCATCTTATGGTAATTTCCACAATCATCAATATCGGTGATGCACTGTTCATCTGATTATTGTTTTCAGGTCAGCATAAGCTCATTTTATATATAAAGAAAACAAACTAAGTGAAACTGAGAAAATTCTGCCGCCAGCCTTGGACTCCTGTACAAATCGTTCAATTAACCGAAAATGGCTTTGAACTGACCAAAGCACGTAAAAATAACCTTAAAACAAGGCGTATTTTTAACCACTTGATTGATTTATCGTGTTATTCAAATGTCCGTGAGCGACGATAAGTTTCTTAATATAGGAATAGAACCGAATGAAAATGCCAGCGAATGTAACGCTAATTGCATGTTTAATTTATTCTGTCATTAAGTGTTGGACTCAGACGTTGTGCTCGGAGCTCAGTTTTCCGGACAGTTGTACCTTCCCGATACGCGGGTATTTGCTAAGATCATCGGAATATATGAATCAGGTGAAGGAGTTCCGACAGATGAAACGAAAAAACTTGGGTCTCAGATAATCAAGCGATCACATTTTTCTGATAAAAGCTGGTAAGTAGCAATTATTGGACGCATGTAAAAATGAACAACTTTAGGTATCTTATCAAGTTGACACATGGCACATTTGAGTGGTCAATCAAGAGAACGTTATCGGACTTTGGTTCTTTGAATAGTGCTGTTAACAATCAACTGAGACTTCGAACTTTGCTTTTATTTGGGTAGGCTTTTTCTTCTTGTAGTACGCTAACCTTATTCATATTTGCAGTAGGGGTAAGCCTATACGTGTTGGATACTTTCCTTCAAAGATTGATATCCTCTTCAAACGGAAGATGGACGACAGAAAAGTATGGTCGCATACTGTTTTCAGCTCTCAATGACATTTATTAGCACATTTTAGAAGGATACTTACAAAGCCTAATGGATTCTGACGTTCTTCGTGGGATCGATGCCGTGGTAACAAAACTTTTCTCCACTTGCTAACATAACAGTGTTATACTACTTTCCACGAAAATCCAAGCGGCCTTTAAACTTAATGTCGGCAATGATGAGTTCATTACGTGCTTTTTGATCGGATTGAAAACTAAGTTAAAAATTTACTGTGGATACCGTATAATCTGAGCTAAATTTGGGTTCCCTACTTACACATCACTATGTTGTATGTTTATGCTAGTTGTCATCACTCATTGTGAATACTTGACGAAATAATTCAGCCAGTATATCTTATAAACCATTTTAATAAACATTGTCTCATATATAGTAATCATATGACTAACTAAACGCAATAATTGCTTGTCTTTCTTTGGCGATTCATCCGTTATTCTAATCTTCTAGGCCTTTCCAAAAGCACATTTTTGATTGTCGTTTGAACTGCTAGGATGCTCCCGTTTCCTTGGTACGTTGTCGGCTTTTTCTGAAAGAGCTTCAGTGTATCTTATGCCTTCTTTCCTTTTCATTGCTGCCGCAGGTTTCCGATTACGCTTCATCTAAATTCTCGTCATATTTCTAACACCGCCGAAAGTATGTGCTCGATTCCAAGCTCTAACTCTTTAGTTCAGTGCGATGCCATTTTAGATAACAATTTAATCGCTGTCCGGGAGCATTTTTTGAACTGCTAGTAGGCGGAGGTCAGGCGAATTTCCATTTGTGTACCATAAATTGGTCAGCTCCTATTAACATTAGCTGCTTTCACGCTAGCTGAGTCATATTTATCTCTCACACTTAATTTAGAAAGATCTGGATATGTGCGACATATGTGTGAGTGCTTTTGTAAAGCAGGAATGTTTTGTGAAATACATCTTTAAGTAAAATTGAGATCGACAACATCAACTATTGAAAACAGAAAAAATGAGTTAGGTTTCTGCTTCAATTAACAGAGGTTACAACGAGAATAGAACAAGAACACGCAGAGCTAACAGTCAGTAATATTATTACATTGGTGACAACATATTGATAAGGTGCGTCAAGCCTATTCTGGGTAGATTAATTATTGAACCTAGAAGAAGTAACACGGATTCTACTGTGGTGTCTCAAGCTGCCGGTGCCAGAAGATAGTCGTGTACATAAGTATCTAAGTTCAACCTGAATTCCTGTATAAGCAAGATTTTTGCTGGCCATTGGGCTCCATTTGTGAAACTTTTAATTTTCTTTAGAAGACAACACGCATAAGATGAATACTTGATTCAATTACATTATTAAATTGTCTTATGTATATTTCATGGTTAGCAATTAATTACTTTTGTTCAGTGGAAGCGTGAATAGATAATACTCTGCTTGTTGAAGTTATTCATTTCGAGCAGTCCGAAAGCTTTCTGATGTCAAAACAGTCGAATAGTAGTAAAGAAGATTCTGAAAAGTTATTCTGTATACACGATTTGACCCAGACTGTGATACTTGTCCACTTCAGAGTGCGCTAACCATATGTTATATCATAAAACTGAAGATTTAACGAGTATCATGCAGGCAGATAAAGTGTGATATGGTTATGTTTGAATGTGTGTATTAAAAAAACGTTATACTGGTTTATTTTAGTCTTTGTAAGATATATACTAAAGTTTACGAACGAACGACCCATTTATTACTGTAAACTTTAAGCCAGCTTAGATTTGAGATAAAAGGGATATCAGAAAATTTTAGTGGGTTACTGCCGCGCTTGATGTTATGGAGTAATTCTGGTCGAGTGTTAGTCGGGTGGCAACAGACGTCCTTACGGTTACTAATAATTCTTCTCAAGCACCACTCGATCACCATCAAAACAGTGGCCTGTGTCATACTGCGTTTATCACCATATTACATTTGTGTATGGACTCTTCTAAAAACCAGGTTTAACATTTAAACTATCGTGTGAGCTTTTAGATCATGCGCAAGTATGGTGATGCTGACTACAACAAACACGTGCAAAGTTGATGTTGTATCTTGCGTATACGGCATACGAGCGCGTAAACAGACAACAGAATAACGGTTAGTGGAACGGTAGATACCGGAAGACGTTCAATGTTTCTGAACGACTGACTACGAAATATGCACGACTGATAGGTATCCTCCCGGCCAACCCAACCACTTGAGGCTAACAAACGAACACATAGAAAAGATAGACCTCCGGACGGAGCTACTTTATGTCACTCAATCCGAAGACAACATGGTCAAAAACCCGTTCATATTTATAGGGTTTGTGATTAGCAAAAAGCAGGGTCAAAAGGAATGGACGAGACAAAAGTCTAGACAGTACAGTCTAGGTTTGTAGTCGAGATGACAACAACAGTTATCACGAGGGCATAGGTCGATTGTGAAGACCGGAGCCGTGCACGGCACGGAGATTGGTAGTAGCTGGTCCTCTGCGGGTCAATCTGAATGAGAGTCGGTAATCAGCATTGTCGAAAGCTCCAGCGTCTATGTGGAAGACTTGTTGTGACGGCCGACTGGGGTAAGGTTGATGCTTTCGGCAATATCGCCTTCTCAGGATGTTTAAACGTGTCCAGCAGTAGTTATGCGGTGTAATTCTGTGGTCACCACGAATGTTCTTGTTGACAGCATGACGTAGCCGGAGCTGATTGTGATGGTGGACCCAATTGTCCCCTGCAACGGAAATCTCGTAAAGCACCTTGTTCTGGCATCTCGTTATCACACCTTCTACCAACTGATTGTGACCGGATTGATAACCGCAGGCGTAGACAGTCGACTGAGCTGATAACGATGCGTGTTCGTCTAAATAAAACTGATTCCGTTCTAATTGCTTCGTCGGGATCATGGAGGTCAGCGTGGTCCGTAGTCTACGAATCATAAGGGCTTTGACAAGAGTCCTGCAGTAGACGAGTGGAGGTTGCCGTAAGCTTTCTTCAGACGCCCTCTCACTAAGCGATTTAAGAAGAGCACGTTTGCGTATGTCGACGAAGCGTTTCGCTTGCCCGTTGGACTGCGGATGATTTGGAGGCGACCAAACGTGTTCAGTGACGTTGTGCCTGCAGAATTCACCAAAGTGACCGGGCACGGATAGGGTACCATTGCCAGACACAATGGTTTCTGTGAGGCTAGGCTGACTGCACGGTCGTCTAAGAGTGTTGGAAGTAGCAGTCGCCGTTGCTGAAGGCAGCGGTACGATCTCAGGAATGAGGACGCCCTGTTCCTCAACGCGTTTTAACTCTGGGTTCACGAGTGTCAAAGCTGCTTACGGTGCCTGTCTTTTCGAACGGAAGATGGGTTGAGATCCTGAAGATGGGTGCAGGATTGTTTGATTCTGAAAGCAGCGTCCCAGACCTTCTTGAAACATTGGCGCGAACCGTTGGACGATCTCAGTCGTCGCATTGCGTGGTGCGACAGGGGACTGCACTTGGTTACAGATTGCTCAAATTGGAAAATCGAGCAGGCCAATTTGTTCCAGCCATTGGAGCCCGAGCTAATTGTGATTCGAACCAGAGACGTAGCATGAGCTGTTAATAGTTGTGCCTCGGAATGAGACGCAACATTGCAACCGGCCAGTCCATTGCAAAAGGCCGTCACAGGCGCTGGTGGCGTATTGAGACGTCCGTCGAATTTGGGGTTGGCCAAGCGTTCTCCAGAAATTCTCTGAAACGACTGTAATATCCGACGCAGTGTCCAACTGCAATCGAACTGGGAAACCTTTAATCATGGCCGAAACGATCTTCCGTCGACCGGGAACGTTCACTTGGAAAGTGGTCAGCAGGCTCAGAGATCTGCCAACCGGTTTGAATTTGGGCCTCGATTTGAACTTGGAGTTGTACCACGAATTAGAGGTAGAGGAACCACTGTCAATATGCTGGGATTGACAAAATTCGTCCTTGTGCCCCAGTTGACCACACCGAGACCAACGGTGCCGTCTGAAAGGACAGTCACGATGAAAATGCCAGGCGTTGCAATGTCTTCACGGAGACAGAGGTGACTCCTTGGCGTATGAGCGCAGATGATGCGAGAAGTGAACCAGGGCCGAAATGCTGTGGAAGATTATGTGTTCGCGTACCAAAATGTGTACAGCGAGCTCACTGGATTTTAGTTGCGATGTTCACAGTTGCATGTACTCGCATTCGTTGCTGGTCAAATGTAGAATTGCAATATCTTTAAGCGCGGACCTCCTGGTTTATGAGTAAGATTACTGTGGCAACTTACTGAACGTAACCAATGCTACGTGAATATGTGATTTCTGATAGATTTCCAGTTTGATCAATTCTCGGTTGCGTTTCTAATACCTTAGCTAAATGTTCATTGAGTTCGTTTTTCGAACAGGAGAGGCTAACACTATATGACCCAACATTAACTACGGTGAATTAAACACATAATGGAGCTAGCTAACTAGATTATTTTGAGCAAAACAAGACGGAGTTTAACGTCCTGTTCTTAATGTCCAGGAATAGAAAGGCAAATGCTCCGAAAGACCACTCAGCAGAAACTAATTTGACTCACATCATCTCATGTACCAGTGGTAGTTGCCAAACAAAGCAAGATAAATCAAATAGACAGGCGATCGTCAAGCTAACACCAAAATCATCAGTAGGTGTATCTGAAAGGTTTCTGTCTATTTTTAAAATAATTACCATGTCATTCTTTCATGCAGTTGATTTTGGCTCAAGTAGTAGCAATACTCAGACCGTGAGCTACTTTGAAAATGTCATTCGCTTTCAGGCAGTATGTCAGCAAAGCTTTTTATTACCAGTGGGTTACTTGAGTGTTTATCGTTTATACAATTGCCAGGATGTTGGCGCTGAAGCAGACACCTTTCTTGCAACGATACTCAAAACCCTTCTGTAATCAAGTGACTATAATCAGGTTGAAAACTTTTCTTCAAAATTCCAGCTCCATTTACTCACGTAAGGAGATACGTACAATTTTAGAGTACGACAATATCACCATTTTTGGCTTTTATCTGTATGTCTTATAATGTAATAAAGCTACTGCTCTAAAGTATGAAATTACTCCTTAGAACACAGCCAACATATATATTATTTTCTTCCAGATTGCTGAAAACGTCAATAAATCATGTGATCTTGTTTAATTCAGATTTAATTTTTCAAACTAGGTTTCTCTAACGAGCATAATTCGAATGAACTTCGACGTATATTGTACACCGACCTAGTTGACATCACTGTTCGGTCACATTACCCCAAACATACAGTTTGAACTTCTTGCATTCTTGTAAAAGATAAATAATGTAGCCTCACTGTTGCATTACTTACATAGTTTTTTGCGTTGAAAGAGACTAGATCTATATTGAAAGAACAGAATGACGGCGATAAAGTTCACATGTATTTTCGAGAGATCTGTGAATAAAGCAGTATCATTCTTTCCTTGACTACATCGAATTTAAAGAAAAACCATCTGACATTTTGATGTTAACAAGGCGAACTATCTATTAACTGATTTAGTTAAGTCTTCACAAACAAACTAGTCGACTGACTAATGAATAAGTTAAGAAATAGAATAAAATATCAAGCGTAACTAGTAAGTTTAAATGGTCGTCTTGTCCTCTTATTCTTATGAATAGTGGAATATCAATAATGTTTCTCCCGATTAGGAATAGACAAAACTGTTGAAAGACAATCACTTAGGTTAACACAGTCTTTCACGATATAATTAAAAAATATCAGAATCATAGTTACCAAATGTAACATCCGATTGTGTATATTTTACCGCAGGTAGGTTTCGCAGTTTATGTAAATATTAAGAGATGAATGTTTGCAAAATAGTTTTTAAGCCGTAAATTATTTGTACATTTGCGTTCGTACTTGCCCACTATAGTAACTTACTAGAACAGTTCTATTTGCAACCGGGTGTAAACCAACCCTTTTGGAACAGCGACAAATACATATTCACCTTTCAATATTTTATACTCGTTCCTTTCGAACTATTCTCACCGATTCACTTGCGCAATATAATCAGCATATCACTATCGCACAGTACCTCCGTGACTAGTGTGTACTCTTCACTCTTGAAGAATTTTCTTGTAATCACTATGTTGTTTGGTTAGTTGTGCAGACCTCAGAAGTGGTCAGTTACTTCCATAGCCTAGTTACACTTATCAACTATTTAGGCATAAGCTTAACACCAGCAGCGTACAAAGTTTGTGAAAGGTTTGCTTGCGTTCACACTATTTTTGTTTGCTCATACGCAGAACGTTCATTATGTTGGCAGGTAGTTTTGAAGAGATGACTTCTTGAAGTTCCACAAAACTGCAACCAAAACACATCCAGGGAATGCAATTTTTAAAGGTTGAGAATTTGTCAAAGGAGTTGCTGCAGTCCAATGATGATTTTTTAGAAAGTGGAAGATCGGCCTGATGTAGGAGTTGTTCTCACTTCGTAGAACACGGCCTATTTTGTCAAGAATCATGGTGTGATAGATATACTGCTCCGATTTAGTTCCTGTCAGATAGTAGGCACTCAATCAAATGACTTATAGTTTGGTTAATTTATTTGCGTTTGCCGTTGTATTCCGTGTAACAACTAGCCAATCTCTCCACCTGTAAGTAAGCGGCCTTGGAACTCCGAAGCATTTCCTACGCATGTTAAAGATTTTCTGTAGTCTATTTGTTAAAATTACTTTCTGTTGTTTGCAGTTGTGCATAAGACATGTTTAACGATATCATCAGACAGCTTGGCTTCCGTGTGCTTGGTCGAGTTGTATACAGTGAATGTGGTACTTGAAATAAAGTCATGCTATCACCTAAGGGATAACTCCGGAAGTGTAGTTAACACTGCGGCTTCACCAAAAAACTTATCTTCTGCAACGCTGAACCTCTGATTCGAAAGATAACACTTAATTTGTTAAAAGATTCAACTTATTTGAAGTCAGCTGCAAAATTTCTAAGCTCTTTAAAGATTACAGTATATTACAAGTTTTATTGAATACTTAGAACCGATGATATGAAACGATTCACATGGTTTACGACTTAAAGGTTACAGAATGAACATGCATACATGGTGCTGTCCTGCTAACTTTCTGGTCTTTATGTGATTTTAGACCACAATTTACTCAAAACGATTGGATTACGAGAAGTTAGGCAGAAAGCTATACATTTGATCACATACTTTCCTGATGCTAACTACGGAAAACAGATGAATAGGCGATGTGTTGTCGACAGTGTTCTCAACGTTTGTGTTACTTGGCGTGGGTAACTTATTGTTCATGTACGAAGTGTCTCAGTCCTGACAAGTTGTGTGACGATCATGCACTCCAAGTTCGGAAGGGTTGAGGCAATTCTGTGTTTTATTCAATCTTCAACTTTATCCAGTAGAGGATAACGCTAAACTCATTCAATTTCGGCATTTGCTGTTCAGTAATGAATCAAGCTGGTATAATGTATATGTTAACAAGGAATTTATACATTATCAGACGATGTTTGTGAAGGTACCAAAGGATTTTGAATGCCTATGTGAAAGCGGTCAACCTAGACCAACCTTGCCTTCCTAGAGCAACCAACTGGAAATCCTTTGTTTTCAGTAACAGGCTGAATGATTTTAGAAAATTTTCGGTGTTACTAGGCAGGTTAAAATGATATTCAGGTAACCACAAGAGGCAATTCAAGCGTCCCTTAATATTCCCCCACCTGGTGACGAGTAGCTAAAATCAATCCTAGGATATTTTGGGTGGTTCGGTGCCCCGCAGATTGCCGTAGGCAGAGGAATTAAGAATAATTTTGCCTTAACGTGATAGCACAATTCAAAACCCACAAAAACCATCTCAAATTACGGCCGCGGAGCAAAAGTGTGGTCTTGTTTGAAGTAGATTATGTTATGTGTTTGTGGCTAGTTGACCATGCAGTTTAACTGAACTTCTGTGCTTAAATATTTACATTCTTTACCAGATGTCCCCGATTGGCATGTAAAGCAGGAGGATTATTTGAGAAGAATATGTATTTTTAAACTGGTCGCTATTTATAACGATCAGTTTCCTACAAACATTTTGAGACAAATGCTGACGTGCGTTATTCGTACAATGTTTTTCAGATACGCACTGGACATAGTCTGAACACATAAGTACGTGTAACCAGGTAACAGTCAGACAAAACTATGTCTGCTCCATATACATGGTCCTCGTTGCCACATCACGCCGAACTGCGAGGACAGTTGAATAGCTAACACAAACTGCTTCTGAATGCATCAAGGAAAACCGGCAGACTTCAAAGAATTCGCAAAGTCTGTCTTTTTTTAGCAGAACACGTTGATGACGCTTACCTGTAGTTTGTCACGAGTGCGTGTTCACAAAATGAACAGAACGTATATTGATATTTTGCAACAACTGACACAACCAAAGCAAACAATGGAGTTTAGAAATGCTCACAAGCTAATCACCCACGGTTTGATCCCATGGGTTGTTGTTACACTGCTTGATTTTAATTAACTAATCGGATAATATTTTTGTCACATCCCGCGGTAAATGTTTATCGGCCGTTTAAGGTATATCAGTAGAACATTGAACCTATGGTTCAACAGCCATCCACTGTGATAGAATGAGTGACTGTAGGTGCGTTGCACCTAGTGGTCGACTATTGCGCGAAGTGAAAGTCATCCAGAACTGCTATGGCCACGTGAGAAACCTTTGTGGTCACAGAAGTAGAAGAATAGAGCTTTCATTTTTCATTCATTAAGAGATGACTAGTTCCAGTTTTTGAAGTTTACCACTGAAGACTTAGATTGCCGTTACAACTTTTAAGTAGTGAACATTAGTCTTTTCATTTTCCTGTTACAGATCCGATTTTTTGAAATATCTCCTATGTCATTCCGCGAACGGTTTGGCACGGACAAATGGAAAGAGGGAATGATATCCAAGCTGCCAAGCCATACTTTGGTTCCACTTTGTTGCACAATCACTATGTGTCGGCAGCCAAGGTCAGAAGCCTCACAAATGGTGTACATTGAACGTAATTTTTGTTTTGCTATGACATCCTGTAAATCGTTAACCGAACTGGCTCATGCTCTGATTAGGTTCTTTAAACATAATCTTAAATGCTTTTATTTGCGTGAAACAATAATAAGATATTACCATAAGACTGCTAAGATTTAATGATTGATCACAATGACATACACTGGTGTATAGTATTATTACTGTTACATAAGCTTGTAATTGACTGATAGGCTATATGACGCTGACTACTTAAATAATAAATCTTATCTGCTACATAACTAGTAACTCAACAAGCCACACAACGGTTTGAAGGACTGGAGCTCGTTAAGCCCCTCTTCAGAGCTCGGTGAAAACACAAAGTATCACACAGTGACATTCGGTTCGTACAGTTCAACCACAAACGTAAAACTTGAGGATTCTGCGTCTAAGGTATGTGGAAATTAACAGTGTGTAGGCATTCATGCATTATGTAGTGTATAATCGGGAACACGACATTCCGCTTGGTCATCCTAGTCACTTTTATACACACAATGCCTACAGGGAGTTCAAGTTAGCAAAGTGTTACCGAAAACATCTGCAATTTCCGGTTGTGACTGAGCAGAAGTATGTTGAATGGATTAGTTGTCATGTGGTGTTTTGTATTTTGTTAGGTGACATTTTCTGCTAAAGATCAATCAACTTATTGTTGTCACCAAAGGATTCTGCCATTCAGTGAGAAGCTTATTAACGTGTGTTGTCCGTGTAAACTTCAATACAACTACAAGTTAACTGGCAGGCAAAGTTGAAGACAGAATGGTTTTATAAACGGATGAATACTGATAAGTAATCCAGATTTAGTCGATTGGACTTAACACAGCAGCTACTGTGTTATGTTTGGGGATGATCGGGCAGCCTGAATATTACTTACAAGCGAGTGTAGCTGAGTATCTGTGTATGATAATTCATTCACGCTTTATGTGTGATCAGTGGCGCAATGGACACTATGATCGTTTCATGTGGACGCAGACGAGTGTTCAAGTTTTGACTGTGATAGGGTTGTGCAATACTCAGGTATGGTGATTCGTTTCCAAGGGAGCTAGCTGAGACATCTCATCTGAGTAAGGAAACTATCGACAACTTGCTAATTGTTGCAGGTGTTTGTGCAACGCGTCAGCCGAACACCGGCGGTGCCAAACTCGGTTGCCTCAGTCTCTTCTCTCTAGCCCTGAACAACCTGAAAACATCCGGGTGAATGTGACCATTTAGTTGTCTAAAAAAAAACATCTAACCGAAAATGTTTTGTTAACTCATTTTGTGATCCTTGATGTTAGTTCCTTTCAAAATGCGACCAGTTTATTGAACCTGGCACCTATTTTTCGTGTGTTAGAGTGAATTCTGACGCAGAAGACCTTACGGGTGGGAGTTGCGAGCCATCCAAAACCTTCGATTTTTATTTCTTTCTAAGCAACAGCTAAGCTTCGTACCGTGGGTTCACTAAATTGAAAAGCGGTAAAGAAAAACCAACTGGTTGAAATAAGTTAATGACAAATACAGACTAGGTTGGGTTCAACACACGTTTCACTCGTTTTCACCATACGGTTTGCTCAGGACTTATGTAGAATTGTGTTTGCTTCCACAGGCCAGTCGTACAATGTACAGAAGTTATGTGTGAATTCCGTTGGGTTAACGTTTCTGCGTTCGCACAATTTCATTAGGTTGATATGAAACACTTTATGACACTCCCAAAAGCTGTTTGTACAGCATGCTACTCAATGGTATTAGTTACCATGAGACTGACGTAATATCGATGTAGAACTCGGTCACTTTTGGAGGCTCAAACTATATCCATTATATACGAAGTGTTGAACAACCCTTTTCTGACATAATGTACTGATTCACAACTGGTAAACCTGTTGGTATTTTTTATAGGTCTACAGATTTGCACAAGACGTTGACTGATTAAAATATTATGCGGTTCTGTTTTTGTGTCAGTCAGAAAATAGAATTTGCTGGGTGGTTCATAAATGTAAGGGAGGCAGTCTTTCGAACTGAAAAGCAGTTTTAGTAGAAACGTTGGGTTGTAGCAAGCCAAAATGTTGAAGCAAAAAACCAAAACAACTAACCAACAGCCGTACAGACAGAAAACAACAAGACGTAATCAAACATACATATATGTACACAGCTGGTGATATGTGAGGATGTGTTGAGTAGGTTATTAAAAAGACTGTAACACCCACTAACCCTTACATTTTTACCCATCAAAATTGTTTTTTAGCTTATCAACTGAATCGACCGTGACCTCACACAGTTAGGCGGTGCGTTCCACACTTTGCAGACCCTTAAAAGTTTTGCTCACGCGGTAGTTTGTTTATTTTAAACTCAAGTTTGACAGAACAATTCTCTAATTACTCGTCCCTCATTAACAGATGGGTGCCTGCTAGTAAGTGATAACATGTTATAGGTTTGTAGACTAGGATTGAAACGTTTCTTGCTACGTCGTAGCCTACTGAAAAGTGACCGATCATTGTTAGCTTTTCTGAGTATGAGTACATCAAAAGCCTCATTACCCTGTTGTTAACCCTGTTGTCATCATCTTCAATAAGAGCGGTGTTATCTTTTAAATACGGGCAACGAAGTTGTGTGCTTGTTTTTTGGTGACAGCGTACAACGGACTTGTGCAGTGTTGAAAACTTAATCGCAAAATAGTCCACAAGATTTTTTAAAAAGTTTCCTGTCGTTTGTGCACTCTCCGCTAATGCTGCATCCTTTACATACATATCTATATCATTTACCGCCGTAGTGTTAATGGGTCAGTGTTCATTCTGAGAACCTTAACACATGATCCTCAAGAGCAATAATTAGCGTAGTTTTGATGATGTGTGTATGACATTACAGTTAACGATGTTTAACATTAGGCGATTAGCTTCTGAGTTCTTTTTCAAGGTACGATTAGCAGTAACACACACTCATGCTGAAGGTCCACTCTTATATTGTTATTCTGTCTATTGTGCTACTATTTGTACTCGATCTAGCATTAGTATTTGGTTGTAAACAGGGTGTAGACTTTACTATGAATAAATAGGAAAACGTAATCTATTTATCTGGTAATGATAATGATACTTCGTATCAGTCGTACTGTTCAACACAACACATCACTCGTTAATGTTTAGAATAAAATGTAACCAAAGAATCCTGATAAACTCAGAAAATGTGCAAATCTGTGAATTCGGATTGTGATTGTGTATGCTTTCTAACACGAATGGCGGTATGTTTTTTATTGAATGTAGGTTTTTCAAATTTCCTTGCATGTAATATTTCCAAATCATATATAGTAACTTCATGTCATACATAAGGAAAAGATAACAGACGATTTTGTCGATTTTTCTGCAAGCCTACTCATTCATAGTGTAACGAAATTTACTTTGCGCTCAGATGCCTACTAAATAGCCTCCGAAGCACATCACTACATTTTGTTTCCACGTGAAATCTGCAACTCTCTCAGGAATGGCATGCCATTTTGGGTAGATTGTTTAGATTGCCAGACAACATGCATCGGAAAACAACCGACAGCACTAGCTAGCGGTGCAAGCGGATACGCAATGCATTCACTTGACGGCATGGCCTCAGTAGCGGAAATGCGTGTACCTACTTTCTTATATCAGTAGATCAGTACCATAAGGACACGCTCAATAATCCGTCCGGTCGTTTTGGTGGGCAACCTACTTGTCTGGCTGGGCAATCTGGTGCAAAAGGCCCATTAAGTCGTGAGTGGTCTGAATGTTTGGGTCAATGTGCCGTTTAAGCTAACAGTGGGTGGCAGTCGGATTTGGTATTTCTATGTTCGCCGAGCTTGGCATTTGGGTTGCAAACGTTTCATCACCAAGCGAGGTGACATCATCAGTGCCAATCACACATCAGGTCAAAGTTCAAATGCAACAAGAATCAGCCAATAGTAGATCAGGTCAAATGTCAAAAACAACAGAGAGCGACAATCAGGGTTCGGGTCCAAACGTCAACTCACTCTACTATATAAGAGTAGGCATCCATCGAACTTCACCAAATTCCACGCCCAAAAACTCTACGCTAAAACAATCACGCACTGATGATGTCACATTGCTTAGTGATAAAACGTTTGCAACCTAAATGCCAAGCTCGACGAACATACAAATACCAAAACCATCAACCCGAGCTATGAGCAACACCACCACTGTTCAGGACTATCCTAAAGTCGATCGGATTTGTTTGGGGTAACGACTGAAAGCATGTTTGACGTGCTTAAAGGACCCATGTTTGCGTCTGGTCAACTGGCTCGGAAAAACGGGTTATCAACCAGGCGAGGTATGACAGGGCCGTAACTGCATGGCTTGGTGCCCACGGCATGGTTTAAAGCGGGCAATAGACTGAGTATGCGATGTCGCCCGATTACGGAGCTACTGGAATTGACGGCGTGCACACACGAGGGCCTGTTCACATCGACCAGCCCATGTGGCCTGAGGAAACCATTGTTCCCCGTGGCACAATTATCGTGCATTCATACGTTACACTAAACGGAGCCAAACCTTCCACCGATCGTCAGTCTGAACAACACACCGACTCAAGCAACCCGACTGCTCCGACGACAACATCCAAGAGAGGGTTGTCAGGTATGCGCGCTCATATAGCATGCACACACCGCAATATGGAAGTTGTCTCGCACGGTTCGATAACCCATATCATGGCACAATTTGGGTGTCGTGCATTTCTGCTCGCAACCCCGGCTAACGTAGTGATCTTCTCCATAACATATTCTTAGGCAAGCTGCAATAATAAGTCATGTTCAACATTCTGGCATGTTTAACACTATATCGGTGCCTCAAAAAGAGGCCATAGTTGAGCTGATTGATACCGGTACATCAGTGGCTGATACGGACGCCCCACTGTCGTACATCCATAAGTTCAAAATGTGAAAGTCCTTTCCAGTTCAGTGCTAAAAATGGGGACGGTTGAGATCTTGATTTCTGATATCCGCCATAGTAAATACACATTATTACATGTTTTTCTAGTAAAGTTCTGATCAGGCAACGATACGTATATCAAAATACCGCTCAACAAGTTAACGATTTCTGTTAGTTCAACTTGGGGAGAAGTTCTAATCGTGGGGTTATCGATTGGAGTTAACAGGACAGTTACTGTGTCTCCTCTCGAGACGATCGGACAACTTGATCGTTTCAAGTTGAACATCACCCGCAACTGATCGCAGCTGTCGCATCCCCATAGACTTTCCAGTCGGTCCCTTTCGAAAAGAAGCACTAGACTCGAGTTTCGCTCTCATTAGAGCTCGT
>JTDE01000784.1:77278-100488 GCA_014338405.1 Paragonimus skrjabini miyazakii
AAACGATATACTTGACTTCACGCTAATCTAAACTTTGGCTAAAAGTCTTTCCTAGTCAACAGAGGAAGTGTAGTTCATTCTTTCTTCTTAGTGGATAAAGTAAAACTACAGAGCATTTGAACCGGATTGATTTTGGGTTACCTAAGATACAACAGTGGACGACTAGAATTTGATGGGAACAGGCTAGATCGTATTATATCGGTGTACCTGACCTTTTTTCTGACCGGGGATAGACTTGATGATGATGAGATGATATGATGATGATGCTGATGACGTAACGTGACCATCCTTTCGTTCATTCCACCTCCCAAACCCAACTACTACTTTTAATGTCATTTGGTTTTCAGTAGAACAGGTATCTGATTTTCCTCCTAGGTTGTTGATTTAACTCTGAGGCGTCTATGATACGCACCATGGCTGCTTTGTGGAACGACTTGATTTACAACCTTCAACCTGTTTCATCGGTTAGTCATTCGCCTATTTGACTTATCAGTGCGTTGAACTGCGTACGCACTGCATCTCTCACTCTGAAATTAGAAGGAAATGCTAACCGTGGTATTTATACGAGTGTCAGTCAGTAGACTTTGTAAATGGAGTTGATTTTATAACACGGGATGTCCACGAACTATTGACCAAACGTGGTAAATGCAATAAGCTGTAGAGTCAGTACTGGACAAATTGCAAGAAGGAGGGCAGTGTGTAATGCACAGAGAATGGGACATCTTGGGAGACAACATTATTTAGAACGCAAGGGTTTGACATCGATCTGGAATGAGAGGAAATTAGAGCAATTTCGAGTCAGAAATCTCGTAGACTGTGCACAAAACTAAGATGACAATAACATCAGGCCAACAGGTTAACTGGCAATTTGTAACTCTTAGTTGCAGGTTAATAAACTGTTTGAGAAGAGCGCGGCGAAAACATTGCACCCCACAAACTCGGATTTATTAACTATCCGATCCTCTTTATTCCGAACTGAAACCTCTTAACGAAATGTTTTCATATCAATGAGGCATTTCTTATCCATCGTTCTGTGTTAGCGTTCGGTTGTAACTATATTACGTCGATTGAATTAACAACTGTGAAAATTATCTTGGACTAAAATATGAACGTTTCGTTCGAAGACTGTGACTGTAATATGTGAATATTTTTCATTTAATACAAACCAATGTGAAGACGCACTCTTAAGCCTGATTATGCAATCGTGTGTACGCATTCTGATACTAAACTGGACATGATGAAGTTATTGTGTTGCCGGCAAAAATTAGAAAATGTCCTGTACCTGTTTTATATACAGTCGAGTTTGTAATATTTTAGCGCAAAACAGTTATCATTTTACGTCGCCTGTCAAATTTGCAACTGATATCTTTACCGTAAGTGAAGTTACCTATTGTTTGGAATTCACCCATTTCTCGATGAACCTTGGAGTAACTAGGAGTAAAATCAGAGACTTGACAGTAAATGGACACTTTCTAGCAAATTTCCTTAATTCGTCACTATAGCTAGCACAGTTATGAGGTTGACTAAGTCAACATTTGAAACAGTCAGTCTACTTCATAGATTTGAACAAAACAACTGGGACACGAAGAGTGGTAGATGTAAACATTTCGTGTTAACTCACCAGTACCAAATTTACAATAACCAGAATGGTTTCTTTTATCAAACGGTTAGGGGGGGGGGTGCAGGACAGGAAGAGTAACCAGTTCCAGAGCACGGTCAAGTTGACGATCTATTTCCCCTGAACACACAAGACCGGTTACAATCGCTTGATTGCGACCGCCTCAGCAAACCGCGATAATCTTGGCGTCGTATGATGTAACAGCATGTTGAATGCACAGGCGAGGTCGATAACGTTACTAGTAGTGAGAATGTACTGTTTTCCAGCACTACGACCTTCGTTATCTACTTAAACAAGTGGTTCTTTATTCTGATGATCAAGCATCTGTCGGTTCTGTCTATATAACTTTCAAAATGAACATACACTGGCATCTAACCAAACAGAGGTTCATTTTAATCTACACAGTTTAACTGTAGACAAACTTATCAGCCCTGTTACTAGTCCATTTGTCTACGAACTGTTTTCTGAACCTAATAACCAATAACCACGGAAGCGTGTACAATAACTAGTGATGTTTGCATAATTGCTTAATTGCTGTGTTTGTGTATTGACGACAGGAAAATTTCCAGTAGTAAGGACAACAAGAGTTAATGCAATCAGTTGTAATCTCTGATTAATGTACAAGTCTTCTTTAGGTTCAAACAGTAAAGATTTGCGTGTTTCTAACTATACTTACCTTCCCTGAAGCTCTGCAATGAATGTACTCTATTAATATGCATAAACTACCTCAGAAACACGACCGTTTTGTTCAATAAGCATCGCATAAACTAAAAAGGTTCTTTTAGATCACTTGAACAAAACTCACACTTGGAGATAGCTTTGAATACCAGATTCGAGACCATGTCATTTGTTGACATAGCTACTAATTGCATGTCTGAGGATGCGTCACGTGTGTGTTAACTCTAACTGACCAGCTTGCTTTTCATGCTGCGTCTCAGATGTTTTCTAATCATGAGAACGTGCGATGTAGTCTAGGGAGAAAACAGCTTGTGCAGCCAGCATACTGGGAATTTTCCTAAACGCAACGCAGAAGATCTCAAACAGATAAAACTAGCAGCTTCCACTTGTAAGCAGACAACCATCTATGTGATCTTGTGATACATATTTATACAAACAGATCTATATCTATAAAAACAGTCTTCGGTTAGGAGGTGACACGAAAATTGTTCCGAGGTCAACAACAGGTTGTCCGTATTCTCTAATGAATATCATGGCAAGATTAAATATCAAACATACACTTGTGGGCCCTGGAGTTAAAGGTAACTTAAATAAATGATGCATAACTGTATGTGACTGAAGATGTTAACGAACATATGATAGAAGACATCACAACTGCTTGTGATGGAGTTCGCTGACTGGAACACAAGCATTAAACGGTCTGAATTTGTATGCAGTACAGTACGGTGCAAACCACCAGATTACATTTAATAAGACCAACTCTAGACAACTCTGCCGTAACACTGCTAGTTGCCGACCGTAAGATGATGGTTTTTAAACCCGGTGACCTCCTCTGCTACTATGTGGGCTTGATTAACGCAGCAGTATCTAGCGCCTCCATAATTACTGGTGAGTAGTTGGGGATTTGGTTAATTTCAAGTTGAACATCATCCACAACTGATCGCAGCCTTCGCACTCCCATAGCTGTTCAACTCGAAATTAGCCAAATGCCCGACTGCTCATGGGCAATCTAAAATATTGCTTAGCAGGGTTAATTAAATTGAAGATTTCGACCTGTCTAGGAAGTTCTAATCGTGGGGTTATCGATTGGAGTTAACAGGACAGTTACTATGTCTCATCTCGAGAAAGCAAACGTGGTTGCGCGTTCACATATGATAATTCGGTCGTGTCTGGTGTGAGGTCAACGGTGCAGTGGTCAACACGATTGCCTCATGAAAGCGTGGCCGGAGCTCTAATCCCTATCATGGCAAGAATATGCATTAGTGACGAGCCCTAATGAGAGACAAACTCTAGTCTAATGCCTCCATAATTGACCAGGTAGAAGTCATAGTAAGTAACATGAATTAACCAAACGGACAAATATTCTTCTTTTCACGAGAGTCCACAATTTAGTTCCATTCACCAGTGCATGCGATAGCCTGTTAACATGTTCGGTTTGTTGCTTTTATTCTAAAGAACTCGCCTTTGAATCGGGGTTGCTGACAAAACATGTGCACGAAAAATGTAATCTTGACCACTCTACCACACAGTAATGATTTCCACAAACATCAAATTAATAAATCTAAGCTACATTCAAGTTTTTACTTGATTTGATGTAATGCTGACAAATCAGTCAAATAGGCAAGGTAATACGTTGACGGAGAATGTCCCGTCATCACGTAAAGTTGAATAACGAACGGTGATCTAATTGAAAATGTTTTCCAAAAGTTGTCTTTCTTTCTCCATCGTTACGCAGGTGGCTTGTACTCAAAGATTCCTATTTACTGTACATGAAACGGAAGACCAACACGTTTCAGCGAAAGGGCAAAAAATCATCTCAACCAATGTCGTTGGAAACCGGACAGGAACAACCGAATAGCTACTTGCTTGGTCCGTTTAAACGACAATGGCGCCTGTGCAAAGTGTTCTTAATGGATCAAACATTTGCGTTTGTACCCAGAGTTATCAAAAGCAAACGTTGCTATATGCTGAAACTGTACAACGCACATGCGTAAGTTTTCAAAAACGGGCCATGATTGGTTGATTAATTGAAAGTGATATTCCTTGCTCGGAGTCCATGGGTCCCATAATGAACCAGATTTTATACCACATCACTCCCGGCGTATCCAGATACCGTCAAAAACGTATGAAGTTGTAGTACACCCAAACCAGGGTGAAGTAATTAGTATTCACTCTCGGTAATGTGAATCATTCTCAATATCATGCAGACTGAACTACATATTTCACATTAGCTTCACATAAGAAACCCTTTTAGACAGCAGTATTGAATATCATTTCTACTACACATACGTGTTACACAACCGTAATGATGGTTTTCGACGTGAGTTCGTAGGTTTCGTCTAATTTTCCAGGACCAAGGTCAGCAAGAATGCGAGGTCAACACAGATGGTGATTCCAGAACGAGTACCTGTAAATAATTAATAAGAAAATTACACTGTTCTTCAAAACCCATCTTATTAGAACGTGAAAGACACACGCTATTGTTATTGTTCATTAATCTCATTAGTAACACCCATCTAATGTTCTACGTTATGATCGTAAACGTGCACCTTCTTACGTTCATCACCTAATGCTGGAATATGCTCCTACGTCTTTCAACATGATATTGCAGTGCAAAGTGGAAACATAATTGATCGCGTGACACCGTTTATCTCAAGTTTGCTCATGCTCAGTTCTGGATGCGATAAACTGAACGGTTGGTGGCTTAATTCGTAAACTGGGATACAATAATGTGATAGTCCATGTGAAGAGTTCTAGCAGAGTGCTTACTGCACATGATTACCCAAGTGCTAAAGATTTCACAAACTTTGATGAAGTAGTGGGCGTCATCTCATCATGATACTGAAAATGCAAAAAGTGCAAAAAAGAGCGAATGAATAGCAGTCTTGACTAAAACATGAGTGGCTTGGTTATTAGAACAAACCCTTCTCTTAAACGGGTTGCGATGTTCATCGTTCTTTCAATTTAATGACGTTAGTTGATCGGTGTGTACAATGAATCCCAGAACTTGTCATAAAATTTACAACTCATTCTAGTGATAAATCGCCCTCAAGGTTTTTACTTCAAGGGTCCTGTAGCCTCCGTAACCTTGCTCTTTTAACGGTATTCGGTACCGAGTGCACAGATATGTTCAGAAAAGCAGAAACCCTGAAGATGATGGGGAAGGGTCACCAGATAATAAATTATGTTATTGTTAAACATGGAGCCTATCTGCTACTGTCGTTTGGGCATCAGTTGTCTTTTGAGGCTTCGTGCTGCTTGTCTTCATCGTCTCACAGAATAAATTGATTCCGACGATTGGAGTGACAGCGAGGATGATAATCACATGTAGTTTGCAAGTCAAGGCTTCATTGGTTTTCTCTCGCCCACCCCGTACGTGATTAATTTACACTTGATTAGTTGACGGGACACTGTGTCCAGTCGGGTTATGCACCGGAAAGAAAACATTTGGGCAGATAGCGTAAAGGGTTACAATAGTTGGGGCCAATCATTTTCAGCCCCTGGTCTTTAGAAGGGTAGATATTTTCAACCTTTTGTCTGCTTGGCTTCCAGAACAAGTGATAATTTGCTATCTGTAAAACCATACACTATGTACGCGTACTACGCAGTCCGTATTCACGAGACCAACAACCGTCCATAACGGCTGCAATTCTAACTACTGTAACTCAGCTACCTTTCGCTGAGCCGAATTGATCCATATATACTGTTGCTCCAAAGTCATCACAATCGAAATAACGCCGTGAATTCCATCACACTCTGTGTCCGTGTCAGCGATTCACTGAGTCACACTTCCTCAGCCTGGCAATTAAGACCCGCCACAGTTGGACTGTTGATTCTACTCCGTCACTGCAATCTGACACCAAATGTCACTAACTGTTTCATAAGAAAGAACCACAGCCCACACTAGTGCTCCAAGGAGGTGAACGAACGTGAAATGTTCGGAATTGTAACTTTCTAAACAGTAACTTGCGTGTTGTATTTGACCACACTTTTACTCCAACTTTCCCGGAAGTTGAAAAGCAGTATGTGCACAAAATCAACCAGCTCAGGTTCTGCAGCCGTCGTGACCATCAGCTAGTCACTCTAGTGACCAGCAGCTGCACAGGAAATTATGTCTAGCGGCAACTAGTTTCTAGCACTGCTTAGTTCACAAATAGTTCAAATGTAGTAGCCTAGTTGGAAAGCACTAAAGACAGAAATCAGCAACGTTCATGGCAATGAGAATTTACCGAAAATTAGAACGAAGCGAAATATACCTTGCACTATAAATACCTGAATCACCTTCATTGTGTGTGAACGAGCACGGCAATTCACCATAGTATCGCTTGTCCATGTGGCCTCACTTGCATCTCAGATAACGTTTTTTCCCGTAGTCAGCATCCTAAAGCGATATACCAGTACTTGTTCACAGAATGACTGTCTAATTTCAAAAGTTGCCCAAAAATCCCAACTGATATTTCTGAACGTGTCGACGCCAAAGCGGTTGCGTCACCATTTGACGCGTTGTGTTGCCGGTTTTATCGATCTACCGTTTGACTTATCGGTTGGTCAAAGCGAACACTCACAATCTAACTAGCCAGTTCTTAAGACTGTGCTGACTCAGAATGACCGAAGTGTGTACGTGTCTAAGCCTGTGCTTTGTTCATCGGGCGCGACATCGACGCAGGTACACCGGAACAGCTGTAGCTGCCCAACTAAAGTTGCATTACAATTTGGCCACCGGTTTGACGAGTTTATCTCAACCAATCAAACCTCTACTAAATACTGAGGACCCCTATTGAGATGTTAGCGGAGAAAAAGTAATTCAGGACTATATGACGGATTAATAAATTTTTTTCAATGTCACAACTGAGAATCTAACGTTTGACAGTCCCTAAAACACTGTCTCATGTGATGTGATCTGTTTCAACTCAAATATGAGCTGGTGCTTTGAAAAGCACAGGGGCTTCATTCAGTAGTAAATAGGGACCGTACGGTGGTTCACATTTACGAGCATGCCACTGTCATATAATTGGCTGACTGGAGGTAGAGTAGTGAGCCGAGGCAGTACGTTTTGCCTGCCTTGTTTCAGCGGGAAGCATTTTATGGCAGGGGGAACAATGAGAACATAGCTTCGCTTTACAACAGTTGTCAGCAACACTGTCTTTGACTGCCTGTGACGTGAGTAAGACAGAGTATGCCCTCAGACAATCTATACTGTAAACTATTGCGTTTTTGTTCCTCGAAAATTAACCGAATGGATACAATAACACAACATTGTTATTCGGGGGTTCATTTTTTCCAGTAAGTTTGAGCATTCTAATTACTGGTGAGTGTGGTGGAAACTGTTCCGTCGTGTTCTTCAAGATTGACTCATTTGATACATACAGACTGATTTGCCTCAATTTCGGTCGGTTTGCGTACTGACCCTTTTTGAAAATGGTTTTTTCTGGTAACTTCAGTTGTGACTGTATCCAGTACAGTATGAATTCAAACTTGTAAATTAATATGTGCTCACATCCAAACAAGTTGCCACAAAGATAGCTGAGAACTCAATGACATTGACAAGACATCGTTCTTGGAGTTTTCAGAGTTTCAATTCATCAAATTTCTCTATTGTACAGACTGCCCAGCACATAACAACAACGTTTGGGTCACTAAACCCGGTTAACCGTTACCTTCTCCGAGGCTTCCCACTACATACGGTGAATCAGGGAGAACCTGATACTAAACAGAAATGTGGTCTATGGTAGATTAAATGCCGATAACCATTTTCAAGTCTTTAAGTCATATTACGATTAGTCTTTGGCAAAACGTATGTTGGGCGACTGTGACATAGGTAATGCGTGTTCAGCTTAACAGCAGACTTAGTTGTCATTCACGGTACGCCACTCAGTCTCCTAGGTGAATTCACTCTTAAAGTTTGGAGATTGAATTTTTTAAATCTTTGTTTCCAAATGTTTACTTGCCACTCAATAGAAGCGATCGGTCTTGCAATTTTATCCGGTTATCGGTAAAGATTAAGTATTGAGGAAGGTCAAAATTAACATGTTTCTGAGATCTAATTCTGAAGTTAACCAAAAGTTAGCCCAGTTTGCAACCAAGATGATACAAACCCAAATAGCATGAATTCGATTTTCACTTTCAACTGTTCAACTTCACTTATGTTTCCATTTATCTGTCAAATGTCCACGCTACTCCCCTTCAACTTCATGTGAAATCAAGTCGTTTGGCCGTTATATGCCCGAATGAGACGCAGCTGTTGGAGTGGAACGACGCACTGACTGCCGTTTTCCAAAACCCTTCGGCTATGGACTATGTGGACGATAATCGGTTCCGATCGTTTGCTCCGCCCAGGCCAGGAACGCGAATGACCGTGTGAGTGGAGGATCACACATGTTTGACAAGTGTTACACTAGCCCACGTTATAACATCCATAAGCTAAGCATCCGAATGTTGGTTGGTTGAGTGAATACCTTGGTTTTTACAAAAGGTCCATGCTAGACGTTAAGCAGAAGATTTTCCACCCATCCGCCAGCATTTTAAAAAACCAGAATAACTATTTTCGTCTTTTACACCGTTATCGTCTACAAATCGGAAGTGGGTTTCATTGCCCTGTGTAATTCCATCTACTGACTCCATAGTCTTCAGACATCGCCAATGTCGAATATTGACCAAAGAGATTACCCACTACACACTTGGACAGAAGGAACGAGCAGCGTGGCCTGCAACATATCCTGCACGGATTCGAATGACTATATTTTATATAAATAGAACTACCCTCTCTTAAACTTACTGCATTTTCCTCTGTTAAGGTCGCCTCAGTAAACGTTGTTCACGTGATCTTTAATGAATATAGGCTGTTCATTCAGTCATCTGATTCCATTCATCCATACACATCACCTTCATTCGAAGAAGACAGCAATTTAGTCGCCAGAGTGAATGATTCCTTAGTAGGTTCAGTTAGCTCCAATCATTAACAGTGTAATCAAGGAAGGCTAACTCATCCTCTCCAGTTTACTCAAAAATAGCTCGTAAGTCAACCTCATCACCAACACTGTGCATTGTGAGAACGCTCACATCATTTGTCCAGATTCCTGAAGTTAGATCGTGACTAGCCAGTTATCTTCCAGCTTTCAATAAATCACCCTTTTTCGACCTTGGTCGGTTAGTACAGCAAGCTCGACGGAATTGTGTTGAATCAGATAGATAGTTAAAAGTCACATGAATTAACGAGTGAGAAATGTTGACCTAATGAATGGCTGATGTTCATGAAGATCACATGAACAATGACCACCGAGACAATTACAGCACAATCAAACAGTTTATTCACTGTGGTCTAGCGGTTATTTAGCCAGTACAGGTTCATAAAAGTCAAGCGAGCTTGAGTGAAGGCAATGCGTTTTACATTAACTATGCGGGCTCAACGCTGTTAACTCCCTGTTAATTTCTAGTCCGAATATGCCATCCACATATTCGACTCAAGGAGTGTTTACAATTCAAACGAGACACTGAAAATTCTGGCAAAACCGTCGGAAATGTTGCCCGCGAAGACTGCTAAGTGGTTTCCATCAACTCTGTCTTCACCGATATAAACACCCATTTTCTCTCTGTAGTTGTTTGCAGTATGTAGATACCTAAATCCACAACTCCAAACGCTAACACTCATATGAACAGTTAACTAGGCTAACGGTCGTATTGTGATCGTGCTCTATTTGAAGTCTTGGACACAGGGTTTTTCAAGCACAAGGCCTGCACATACACACACACACACAACATAAACTGTGCACATTTAACCCCCTTGGACAGACAGCTGGTCAGCCGCAGTTATCACCGACGCGCAAGCTCGAACGTGAACTGTAGAGGAACAAAGCACTTTTCGTGATTCACTGCACTTTTATGCACGTGTACTCGCTTCTCGACACTGATCGCCTAAGTGACCTTTACATTGAATACCATTCATGCTTCGGCTGTCTGTAACCTCACCGCCAGTCTGGATAGCTTACTCCGAGTGACGTATCCTGCAGCGCAAGACAGATGCATAAAAATCGAACGTTGTGATTTGAGTTGAAAAAGCATTGTTATTTTTGCGTGATAACTTAAACTCCTGTACAGGGCTGCATCGGTCGGTCAAAATACCATCATTTTATATATCATTTTGAGATGTTCTATTCTCCCAGGTGGACAATCCTGATGGCGGTTTTTTTGTAGTACGTCCATTTAGCTCAAACCATCGATAGTTTGACACAGAAAGCAAAGCTTTATCCTTCTGCTCCAACAGGTTGTAACCTGTCTATGAGATTAATTGTCATCTTATCGCATGCCAGTGTTGTTGCCCTTTATGATTTGGACAACCTTGAATCTCAGTTTGTATACTCTTCTGTCTAACCTCCCGTGATAAAGTGCGTATTGATCAGTTCGTTTTCAACATTTCGAAGTAACACTAATTTTGATCTTCACAGTTTAACATGTACAACTCAAGAAAGATGCGTTTATTGTGACCGTAAAAGACGGTTGGCTTGGGATGTTGTTTATTGTACAACATCCCCTACAGGATATTTGGAAACAGAGAACGATGAACGCGTACACTGCGTTGCATGGCTGAGTTGTATCCGCACCTGTTGGGCAGCAATGCATCGACATAAACCTTGGCGACACGTTCCTCATAGTGCATACACACTGTTCCAATAGTCGTTATTCGTCCCTCGTCTTGCTGACACTGAAACCTGTCCTTTATTTCCCAGACGTATACGCTATACTACTCACGAAGGAAGGTGCATGTTATACGACAGTGTTGAGTGCATTGAAAAGGTGATCATGTTAATGAGTGATATTGAGAAAAGTCATCAAGCCGATCGCTACTGACAGTAAGCAATATCAACAACATGTTGCCTCATTCTACCTGGGTGAGTGAATGTTCAGCCAATGCACATGCACATGTAGGAAGTGGTGACTGAGGTTGGTGTTGTGTTTATGATTCGCCCTGGCCAACAAACTTGTGCAGACCTTCCCCGCCTATTTCTTGTACAACGCCATGATAAGACCAACAGTTCGTAATAAAGTGTGTGATTCATTCAGACGGACACTAGACCATATACTCTCCCAGTTCAGTCGATGACCTACCTCACAGTAGCTGCATGTTCGTATTCTAGTTCCTTAAATAGAAAACCGTTATCATGACTGATTTTAGACGAATACTTCTGGAACAAAGACGTGATGACTTGCAGTCTCCTTAGTATTAGTCTGTATTACTACGTTTAATTCCAGTTCCGACAGTTTACTCCATATTGTTTCGGCCCTCGACGCCCCACGGCGTTTCGCACAAATGTCATTTTCACTCATCAGATCTGCTATGTGGTAGTTATTTATGGTATTCCACTTCACGTCTTCGATGAACCGGAACGGGACAACATAAACCAGTTTGGCCTTCATGTCATTACATTCTTATTATTGTTAGTTAAAAAGACCATTGTTGATATACATCATAAGACTCAAGATACAAGTCGGTGTCCTCGAGCTCTCTTCGTGTACAACCTTTTCAGCAATACAGAGTACGTAATCGTTGGGTATATTAATTACCCTAAATGACTAACGATTCTTTTCGTTGTTGTGTGAACCAGTGCAACTCCAGTTCCCAAATAGAGACACTATTGAAATCAAGATTTGAAATACATGATTCGACAGGGTATATTGTCACAGGGTGTGCGTTTGCAGATAGATTACGCTAACGTTCACGTCACCAAACCCCCTTAGTCACCATTTCTATTAAGTTCCCTAGTCATGGAATACGTATACCACGTGATCTCCACTTCGCGAGACAAACATGACTTATATTTACTAGCGGCTGTTTTCCATCCTCGTTACCAAGTCCCTATTGAATCACCCAGTATCTCATGAAAGTGTTATCATAAAATCTTAATACGTTTTTTCCGAAAACCGACATTTTCGACATGGGTTATATCCAAGAACGGGCCACTGATACAAATCTGTTTGACGAATTAGCCAGCTTTTGGCTTGGTATATATCATGAAACTGTAAGTGTATTACCTGTAATGAAATGTCTGTCTGTGCGCCTGATGTTTTCACTTATTCAAGTTTTGTCTAACGACCTGTAATTATCACCAAATAGATTCTTGTGCAATCTGTACAACCAACCAGTTGATTCTAACCCCAGTAGCGTTCATGTGTTAGTGATGATACTTTGGATGATTTATTCTATTCCACAAAATCGATTACATCTTATCTCATCCGAACTTAATTGATACGTATGATAATCTCAGTTTAACCCGTATTTTTTACTTAGATTTATAGACGGGGCTTGCTACATGGAAGCAGTGGCCAAAGCAATTGCTCAAGCCAAACATGAAATTTTTATCACTGACTGGTGCATGAACCCTGAGGTGTTTCTTCGTCGACCGGTTCGAACGAATACGTGGCGACTGGACAAATTATTACAAGCAAAAGCGGTGAGTTTCCGGCGTCAGTAGCCGGCAACGGTCGGTTGACCGTTCAAAATAACATTGCTTTTTTCAGGAAAGTACTTCTTCTGCACCCTACCCAATTGGTCAAACCGTTTATTCTTACGAGATATTTAACTGATACTTAAGGTACACCTCACACAAAGGCACAAATGTTAATCATCATGTGTAGTTTATAGAACAGTAGACGTGACGAACAATTGTTTTCGATAATTCATCATCAGATCAATACAATTATATAGATTCAGCAAAATCAAAAACAGTGTGTACACAAAACAAAGAGGTTTAGCAGAATGTCATTGGATCAAGCAGAACGTTACAAAATATCCAGGCTTGCATAGGTCAGTCACTCAGTGACGTAATGATGGGTGGAACTCCAAACCACCAATCGTTAACACTGGTGATTTGCTCCCTGAGTGACTGACCTATGCAAGCCTGGATATTTTGTAACGTTCTGCTTGATCCAATGACATTCTGCTAAACCTCTTTGTCTTGTGCACACACTGTTTTTGATTTTGCTGAATCTATATAATTGTATTGATCTGATGATGAATTATCGAAAACAATTGTTCGTCACGTCTACTGTTCTATGATTCAATGGGAATTTTCGCGAGATGTGTAGTTTACTTTAAAGTTCGAGTCCGGTCAGAACCAACACCGGAATTAGACTGAAATAAGGTAGAAAGAAATATCTGATTGGGCAACTGTTAAATCATCATACGAGCTCACTGAGATAATAGTCAACATAATTATTTCACACCACTTTTTTCGTAAAAATTCAGATTATTAGAATGGTGCTGGTATTGTTTTGTTTTATCGCGAATTCCCAAGATTTCTGTGGTGATATCTGTTCATGTAAATACATCAAAATGCTTGTTAAAGCATCCCGGCATAAAAATATTTGGTACTACAAAACCCTGTTTCTATATAGTCCGATGGTAACGATAACGACATTCAAAACAGATGTTCCTGGTTCGAGTCCTTATCTTGTCACAAATTCCTATCCTGATCTCGGGGATATGAAAGTATGTGACTTAAGGATGACTTTCATATCTGTACTGTGTCAAGCAATATTTGTTCAACGAATAGTGATCCGCTCCGATTACAACTCTCATAGCTGGTGAATAGTTTACATGCTATTAACATCATTAATTGATTCCATTATCTAATCAGGATTTGTCCATTTATTCATTGAAGTCACCAACAATAGTAGGACGCAGTTTTTGTCGTGTAGAAATTCGGATTCAATCAGATTGTGGACTTTATGTTGTGTGTATCTCTATATGAAAAACGATTATTACTAACGGTATCGGGTGAACGAATTGGAGGAACTGAAGTGAAGCTACAAAATAAATGATTGACTACGATTGACTAGTTTAAAGCTCGTTTTGTTCAAACTCTCACTTCAAGTAATTGGCATTCCCAAACTTAGAGGTAGTTCAAACAATTACAAATATAGCATACTATCGACCAGTCGTACTTTGACTTACTAATGAATACAGCACCAATTGAAATGATTTAGTTGACTCAATCATCCAAATTTTTACACGTTTGTGCGAAACAATCAATGTGTAAGATAATGCCGACTCCTGAGGGAGAAGAATAAATCTAAGAGTTAAAAAGCTTATCTGGTATTTTATCAATACCACCAACATACCCGTTCAATTTGAAAAACGAAAAAGATCTTAAATGTCTCCAAATATTTGCTTGATTCATCTAATTCTTTGAAACGTCACCTTACGGTTCGTAGTATTTTAGCACCGTTTTATATTCAACCAGGTCATCGCAATGGCCACAATGGCGTGGTGCCGTTTGTGAGGGATAGCGACGTGGATAAACAATGGCTTCTTCTCTTACTAATCTAGCGCAGTTGATCGGCGATTACACTTAATTCGTGTGGATTTAGAAGTCGCTTAGATTCCATGGATTCTCGCCATGGAACTGTGGAGGAAGTCGAGAAAAATGGCAATCGTAATTTCCAATTTTTATAATTCTTGTATAACCAGTGAACCATCTGTTACAGTTCTGACGTTACGTTCATTTTGTACGTGAACGTGCACTCCTGAATTGCAGCTAACGTGTTTCATTCAACAGTTTTACTGAGTGATAAAGTCATATATGAAGTACATCACTGCAATAGCACACCTTCTTTTCTGCCAACAAAGTATGGTCTGGTAGATCTGTGTGTGTGACCGATTCCAAGTGCACATATTCCCTGTTGACATGTACAAGACTAGTCAGTAGCCCACAGATACATTAAAACAAGATCAGAACAGCGAACAAACCAATCAGTTGTATAATGACCTAATGAATAACACTGCACAATCAGCTATCCATTGAATCTTAAAACACTTGTTCCGTAACAAGTACAGTCAAAATGACTGTGAAATTCTGAACGACAAACTGTCAACCCGAACGTAACACTTGACAATGCATTGAGTACCACGTTAATGACGAGTTTTTAATCTACGTGTAGTCACAATTAAGAATCGATGCCGAGGTGGTGTACGAAATCTGTGCCAGCCTGGAGTAAAACTGCCGCTGCAAAATTGCACGGTAAACTGCAAGGGAAATGGATCAATATAGCCAGCAAAAAGCCCTCGTGAATTTCACGGATTTGTTTGACAAGAGAATTTTTAAGATAATGAACTCTCAAACGCTTTAACGACTTTTCGTCACATTTTGATGCACAGCCTATCATCATATCAGTCGTTCCTTATCTGGACGTTTTGGCTGGGTATAGGATACTCAAAAACTGATTAGGATTTCACGTTACGTTGCGAGTGAAAGCAACGGTTTTGAAAAACTTTTTAACGTACTATCCTCATGGCTTATTAAACACAATATAATCACCATCACTCCATTTTCTATTCAATAGCGTTTTACTGAGATCTGGAAAGTAACAACTGAAAATAAACTGTTCACTACAATAAAAATTGAAACTGCATATCCATGTCCAAAGAGCACGGTGACAGATGAACTTACAATCTTAGTGATTTATCAACAACAGGTTGAAAGTCATCTTGAGGAAATCATTGGTTTACCAGTACCAAACCTCAAACTATGTTTTGCTTTTTGAATGGGAATAGAACTTTAATGATAAAATATCACCATGTTTACTCTATTAGTTCCGAAATGAAATAATTCTCATCAGTCTGTCCATAAACTTGTGAGTAGTCTTTTCAGATTCCTTGCAATATAAACTATGATTTTTTAATTGAATTTCAGTTCCATTTAATTTTGTAATCTGCTTGTTTCTTGCTCCAATTTTTTCTCCTCTCTGCACATGTCTGGTTAACAGGTCGTCACTTAACCTGTGAAGTGATCTGTCAAGATATTTTGAAATGTCACCCACAGCTACGAAAGCGACTCATCCTAGCATGACTATTGTACTCTAAAGTCACCACCTGGCATTCTGTTTACTAAGTCAAATGCATTGGTGCTGGGAACTTGTGACATCTCCCACCGGACACCTTTGTTCTTAAAGAACGTTAACTCATAATCGGTGTAGTTGAATGCAGATCAATTTGATGAAGTAATTTATACTGTTGCGTGCGACAATACAACTACAGTATAGGTGGATCGTGTGCACGTAGCTATCTGGGCCATACGGGACCAGTGTTTATGTGACCTTATTCTTAATTCTCCTTTACTAGCAGGATATGCCGCACCTAACAGCTCTAAATGAACTTGTTCATAGTTATTATCTATTTGTGATTATTCAGCACTGTAACTGATACTGACTGCCCTTTTTTCTGTTTTCTACTTATCGCTCATTAAATCCTTCCGTTGACCAGTCAAGGATAAGCCGAAAAATAACCATTTTTGAGACCTGCTGCTAAGTTAACATTAACTATCACAGTCACTGAGACATTTTGATTGCAATATACTTCAGGGTGTCATCCAGAAATGCATAGACTGTAAACCAACACAAAAATTTATCTTTCACTCCATGCTTGCCAACAATCTCGTTACTTCCCAACTGTTTTTCGTCCATAATTAGTTATGGAACAATACTGGTTCCTTGGTCAGCAATTTATTTAACTTGAGTAGTTGGCTATGTTCCATATTTCTCATGCACATTTATTTTTGCCAGAACGATCTAACTGTTGTCTCATAATCGTAGTTGATATTATTCAACTAAACAGATTGTAAAACGCTTCTATCCAGCTAGTGAACATGCAACCAAGTTAGATGAACAGTTACACCTACTTCATTTCTTAAGCTGTATGTCTTAATCTTAACAAGTTTATCAACCTCACTGAAAATTTTCACCGAAAGTAGGCGGTCACACTAAAACTACACAAAGTTTCGAAACGTGTGCAATCAGATGGGACCGAAACAAGTGGGACGCTGTCATATTTTGTCTTCGATTTGTTCAGTTAATTCTGTCGCGGACGAAAATCGGAATTTAACTAGAAATTTTAACACATGTTTATTTCTAGATGGTAAGTGATCTTCAGAATTGCTAAATTTACAGAGGTTTCACAAAATAATTCATCTTAAGATGGATGTTTCAGAAGAACGAAAGACCTTATGTCTACACACCTACTAAAGTAGATCACGAAAGAATATTGCACAATAAGCAATGTACATTGACGTGAATAAAGTACAATGCATTGGGAATTGTTAGGAAGCGCATCTTCTAACGAGACAGCCGGGACGCGTCAAGCCAAATCGATCGACCGGCCCAGCTCGGATGGTGGAATGGTCCCACTCAGCTAATCACATTGCAGGTGTGCGGTCGAACGTCTGTGCGCTACCTGAACAGTGTTTTTTCTCGTGTTACCTTCTAACGCCCCCTGTAACGTGGTTTGTTCTGACACCCTGACTGCCATATATGACTATCTCATTTGATTCGCTTTGTATCTGCCAATCATCTAAGGCAATCGTTTTGTCCCATAAATCTAGAGCTTCTGTGGCCTAAGTTTTGTCTCGTCTCGTCTCGCTCGTACAATAAACAGTGCCGCCGCGTCTCTTCTCACTGCTCGATTTTGGGTCAAGCGAATGAGCGCGTAACCAAGGTGACTATTCAATAGGAAAATAGGAAAAAGAACAAAAAGATGAAAAGTTTTTTAGAACAACACATTAACCCTGAACAAGAACGCCACTGAATCTCATTCTGCGCAACTACTGACAGTGTGTGATCCTTAGCATATGGGCCCAATCCAAGAAACATGTATTGTCCAACTGAACCGATAATTTTAGCCGAAACCATACATTCTCCAAACACTATTACAGATGATCTATGAGCCATCCGTTCACAATCCTGTCTAAATCATTCGAAACTACACTACCTAAAAGGTGATGGTTTGAGATCTCTCTAACGTATTCGTTGTGTTTCATGTTTTGGATTAGTTTACCGATCAGGGCCATAGCTAATGTTGTTCAAGGATAGATATGAAAAAAAGCCCACTGGTGTAGCCTATTTGAAAGTGCTCGTTTTGATTTTTATCCCCAAAGAATGTTCAACCTTGATCTTCCTGTCTGCTTGCTATGTCTACCACAGACGGATTGCTGTATTACAAAAATCTCCAATGAAGTGCCTGTTAAAGAATAACTTTTATAAGGACCTCTAGCTGTTCCACTAAACCTTGTTCCGCAACTTACAGATATGCCGCGACATTCTGTATTCTTATCTATGTTAGCCAAGCTAATAATGCGGAAATAATTCAGCCAAACATTCAGCTTCCGGGGTGCATACAACTTTTTGTTGACTTGACGTAACTTAAAACTGTTATAAGTTTACAAATGTTTTGCATTCAAGTGGCTCTAACTATTCGTAATTGTTTTGCCTTACGTTTTCTTTAGAAACAGGGCGTTCGTATTTGTATCATGCTATACAACGGCGTTGAAGGAATTGTCCCATTTTCCTGCACACAAACCTGTTTGTACTTGCACAGTCTTCACTCCAATATTCACGTGAGTCATCGATGAGTGTTTTAAAAGTGTTCAGCAAGATTTTGCCACCGATTACCAAGTCTGTTGATTGGTTAATACAATTACCAATTTATGTACACTACATATATACATATATAAAGCGATTTAGACTTCATTCAGAAACCGTGTATTCTGTGTTTTTTTTAATGTGTAACGACGGCAGTTTGAATGAGAATGCAAAGAAAATAAGATAACTGAGCGATGTTCAATGTCTGATAGTTATGAACAGTGTTGCTGTTGTTCGTAGCTTCGGTTGATGGTTTTGGTATTGGTATGTTCATCGAGCTTAGCATTTGGGTTTCACACATCTCACTACCAAATGACGTGACATCATCAGTGCGTGAGCGTTCCAGCGTGCTTTAACTCTGAAACACCTACATACTGATGGTATCACTAGGCTTGGTGATCAGACGTTTGCAACCTAAATGCCAAGCTCGAAGAACATACCAATACCAAAAAGATAATCAATTTCGTTTGAGACAAGTGCAGAGAATGTAGATTGCTTCAGACTGTTTTTTTTGTAACACATAGAACAAGAGCAAAATGGGTCGTATGTGTAAAATGCTGCCTCTTTTACCTATCACAATTAGTGAGCTTAATACAATCCCTTGAGTTCAAATTTTTCATTTCTGTATGTGTTACCATTTAAATTGTGTTATTTTTAGTAGACTCATTGTCCATGGGTCACCCCATTTTCCTTGTTCACAACCTGTTATGTACTCAGAATATAACCATTAAAATGGTGCACAATAATATACTGTCCTATCAATACTGACAATCTTCACTTGCTCATTAGGTTATAATAATGGAGACTTCTGCAGTAGATGTAAGATCATGATAAAATTCTATGTGGAAGTTTCATTTGAGAAATAATCCAACACAAAATTAGGTGTAGAAAACTTAAGAGTATCCTACAAAAACCTCCAAATTCACCCTCTTTTGGTCTTGTACTTGATGTCACTATGATCACAAGGTATGCAATAAAAACCACGGTGGAATACTACGCTGTACTGCACGCGTTTTGTGGTTTAAAGGATACACGTGGCTCAAATGAACAACCGAAAGCAGCGCACTGATTAGTTGTACACAAGATCAATCAGTTTTACGTGAGTCACCGATCAAAACTGCAATACACTTATTATGCACCAGTTAAACAGTGGGACGAAAAAGCTGCACTAATTCAAATGCATATTTCCCTAAGCAGGGATTACATTTCAAGTACCCTTTTCAGATGGTTTAGTGGTTCACTTCATTTAGAAAACTGAACGAATCGTCCACGATAGGTATACAATGTGTTCACATGAGTCGCACTCGCCATAAACGTTGCGGTGTCTTTGTCAACGGCTGTTAAGGAGTTCATTTTTTTCCGTCCCAAACAGGCCTCTGTCCTCGAGGTAACCTTGGTTAGTTTTTTACCTGTCTGACCTTTATTCCGTTATGCTCATTGGTGGCTTAGTGACCTTAACTATTTTTTACGGTTATTGTCCTTCTGTTTTCTGATTCCAGAATGTTTTTTAGGTCACTATGCACCATATAAATACCGTGTATTTTTCGCCTTGTCACACACGTTTTTGGGGCGGAACAAAACTTTTTTTTGCACTCGTCTTTTCGTTTGTCTTGGGAGGAAAATACGGGGACAATCGCGGTATATTCAGGACCGTGATTTCCAGTGTTAACTATTAACAGGAGGAGAACCCGATTTTTGTCAGGCATACCATTATATAGAGGACGAACCTTGAGTGACGCTCACTTCAGGCTGATCAAATTTGGTGTGGTTTCAGATGGCAATTCACAGCTCCGACTAACAGAAACAAACAGCACTGAGAGGTGTAATTTTATGTACTCGGCTGATGAAGAGTTGACTATGCCCACGACCAGAATTGTGGCTGACCGAGACGAGGATTGAATGTGCTGCTGCCACGTAACTAATCAGCCCGCAATACAAGTGCTGATTACATATGGTAATTGGAGCTGTGAATTGCCACTTTAAACCGGACCAACGTTAATCAAATTGAAGTGAGCGTCAACCAACGTCACCACGAGCCACCTCTCAAATATGAAAACTGTGAGCAAGTGATCCATAGATTATGGACCGTGGCGATTGTTTAGATTGGTCTAAACAAACATAACTTTAAACGTCATTCACATTGGACTGATTGAATGTGTAATTCACCGACACGCCAACATGCAGAAGTAATGAACAATAGTGGCAACCTGCCATGTTTCAGCAGTTTTCAGCAGGTATATTGAGATGTAGAGTGAGAGCGTTATATAATTGATCTCGACAACCATGCATATTAAAAGTGTACATGCACCAGGGTTAGTTCAAGTCACCCATCTTTTACAATTATGCCTCATTCCTACGGCTAAATTTACATCAGCATATCTCTTTGAACAATTCTGGTGAACTAACATTTTCAAATTCATCGTTCTTATATAATATACAGGTTCCGAAACGTTATATTTCTAAACGGATTATGAGACGTTTGGTGGTCCGTCTATCCATTGTTTACTCTGTCACAAAAATTGAAAATGATTCTATTCTTGTCAATTTGCACTGATTAACTGGTCGCCAAAACAAATGTTTATCACTGTGCACATCCATAAACGAAAATGGTTGATGTGTGTACTTAGGATGCACTTCTATTTTGAATTATGATCCACTCTAAATGCAGAAGGTTTAATATCGCTACCTGTTGATTAACCTGAGCACATCTGAAACCGCTTTCTCTATCACCTTGACTTATGCTTAACCATGAAGAGATGACTAATCGCTAAAACCAATTCTTTCCGACTGCACCAGTTGTGCTCAAACGTGACGTGACACTATCACTGCTCCGTACTTACTCTGTGCATTCAAGATGACCGTCAAACTGGTACGAAGACATCAGTGTTTAATTTCTAATGTAAATCGTGCTGATACTTTGTCGACGTGTTAAAATCATCGCTTATAGTTTGGTTGATGATATTATGACATTCGGTATAGCTTCTTACTGTTCAACTTTGCGTGTTGACTGAAACAGTGCCAGCTGTTCAATCAATACAGATGAACAAAAGTGCTGAACACAACCTTCTCGGAATTGGTCTCGACATTTTTGTACTGTAAAAGTTGAAAATTTCGATGGCGTCACTGGTTTTTACCATCTTGTTGCCACACTAACAATTCGTCAATGGATTCCTCATTGTCTATGCTCAGCAGACGGAGGTGACTAGTAGGGAGTAGAATGTGCACTATGCCTATCTAATCTGGTCGATGAAGTGTTGAAAGACAAAGAGTTAGTGCCCCTCAAAGACCAACTATTAACGAGACCGATTGATCCTACTCTAAGGGTAGTCACTTTCTGGGAGAGTAATCTATCCAGCGGGTCGGTGGTACACACGATACCAAAGAAAGGGAGTGGTTATATTTTAGTATTTTGATAGACGTTTGCAATCACTGTTGATATTGTGCACTTCTCACGTTAAATATTCTGTAGTGAATAATATATTTTGTGATCTATTTCTGAAGAGATCAGTGTTGTTTAACTGGCCAATATTCGAAGTCTCCCTGTATACTGCATTGCATCCGACAGGACCGAGAACGGTTTGGTAGGCGCGTTTTCATCTGACTTTGCTCGCACCTTGGACAACAACTAGTACAACTGCTCATTTATGCTGTGTAATGTGCACTACTTGTAAATAATTCGCACTCTGTCAAATGCACTACTTCCGTCCCGCAGTTTTTCGACTTCGTCTGTCGCCTTCACGGAACATAGCACTATATCTTACTGGCACCAAATCGATGTGCAAGCTTTCTTTCTCCCTCTGTAGTATAGCGCACTCTCATTTGGGGTTACCGCACGCTGTTTGAAACGTTTTGCCCTTGAGTATCACCATTTTGTATCAACTTCAACATGCTGTATGAATGCCACTCAAGACAGTGTAAGTGATTAGTCAAGGCACTTCACTTCTATGATTACGATAACAGAACACTTGACGCGTTGTGATTGAGTTCGGATAGACTTGTGAATGTTAACAATGAACTGTCAGACAGCAGTTTAGGTTTACACTGAGAAAGTAAAATGTGGTCAGACTTCTATAAACCTATTGACTTCAGGTAATTTTAATAGAAGGCAGGTTAGGTGAAATTGGCAATCCCCTTGATTGATGGTTTGAAAGACGGCCGACTGGTACAAGTGGCATTTTTTTCGTGTACAGTAGATAACAGCTTTATTGATGAGTAGTATGGGATGTCGATTTTCGTATAGATTGAACACCACCCATAATTGATCGCAGCTGTCACATTCCTATAGACTTTCCAGTCGGCCCCTTTCGAAAAGAAGCACTAGACTCGAGTTTCGCTCTCATTAGAGCTCGTCAGTAGTGCATATCATCGCCACTGCCAGGACTAGAACCACGGCCACGCTGTTCATGAGGCAACCGTGTTTACCACTGCGCCACTGACCTCACATTGGGCACGACCGAATAATCATATATGAACACTGAACCATTTTTGCTTGTGGGTAATGATCAGGTTG
>JTDE01000784.1:109519-152081 GCA_014338405.1 Paragonimus skrjabini miyazakii
CACGTATACAACCAACGTTTAAACCAACTTAATCGAATTACTCGATAATCAGTGAATACAACTCACTCACTTTTCGATTCGCGAGCCTTGCGTTCTCTCTGCGTTCGGGTCGCTGATGCACTGAATTTTTGAGAGTTAGAAGCTAACGGAATCAAGCGACTATTGCGGCAAAGTTCCTTATTTATCTGTCATTGGAATTACCTCAGTTGTTGACATCCAAGATTGATTAGGAACGACACGACGGATTGTATCTGTTGGATACTGCATTTGATGTAGTGGAATTCTAAATCAAAGCACTTTAACGAATTATTGTGAGTTGATCATTTCCATTTTTATCACCTTTTGATTTCGAGTTCATACCTGAATTTTGTATAGTGTTTAGATCCACTAAAACATTACCAAACCGCTTGACCAAATCATGTTAGTAACCACTGGTATCTCACTTGTCTGAACTTAGCTTGATCAGACGGATTATTGTCTTACAAAAATGTTTTCAACTTTATCTATGTTAACGGCATCGCGTAAACTTAGCACCTCGTTCAGGGTTAGGCAAATCGGTCGTGGGTTTGCTTCGAACGTTTCAACGACTCATTCAGAAGGAACTCATTGGTATGGAGTTACTAGTATGACAACGTCGAGTTGTACACAACAGAACAATGTGATTTTATGATTCTACTATGCATAAAAGACGCGTATACGGAACGATGGCCATGAATGAGTCGGTATTTCAGTTGTATGAACATAAACCGAACCACTTAGATTCTGTCCTCATATCGACTGAGCTAATGATTCATTTCAGTTTGAAACGAAAGAACGAGCACAGTGATCGAGGGTGTATGTATTAAGAATTGCTGTTGTAGTCACTTTCGGTGCTGCACCAAAAACATATTGCCATGTTGATGGACCTGTGTAAGCCGAACGTGAAAAGAAGTCCCAAACGTGAGATCATCGATCGAAATTAATTGGTCAGCCATCGTATCTCCTCTCGGGGTCAGTGAACAAACAGAGTATTGCTCAAAAGTGAGTATGACGGGGCGTTTACGCACGATATTCGGCCCTACCACATGTGAGGTCAGTGGTACAGTGGTCCACACAGCTGTTTCATGAAAGCGTCGTTGAAGTTCGAACCACGTGTATGTACTAGTGAGAGTTCTAACTAGAGGGCAATACGAGTATAGTGCTTTCTATTCGAAGAAAGTTGACTGGAAAGTCTACGACAACGCAACAGCTGCAATCAATTCTGTGTTATGTCCAATGCATCCCGAGCAACCATGTACAAATATTTACGAGCATTTATTGCTATATTTTTTTGAGAAGGATAACCTTTTTAATGCCAGTTGTTTACAACTTTGGATAGCATTAATCGGTCCATTTAACCAGAATGCATCAGCCAGCTTGACTTCAAAGTCTTCATGGATTTTTGACTAAACCATCCCATTGTAGTGACTCACCAGTTTACTTAAGTAGGTTCATCCTTGTATTAGGAAGTGAACATTTACTTGCTATTGCTACTACCAATACTTATGTGTATACCTACTAAGTCTCAACCTAAACCGATTACTTCATACGTACATCAATACTTAATTCCATATGTATGACAGCAGAATTATGTCCAGTTGGCTATCATCCTAATCATTCATGAGGCCATTCCGTTACACTGTTCACATGTTTGGTGATAGGCGTTGCGTCGGACAAAGACTGGTACAACAACATTCATTTTTAATACGTGTTCTCTACCTTTCCTCTGGTTTTTCAAATTCCTAATTGTGGAACCATTTTCGTATTCGTTATATGCACCGAACTATTTATTGTCAACTCTTAAAACAGCTGCGTGAAACTTCACTACTCGACGTGACAATGCGAGCTGAACAGATGCAGAAACCAGTGACACATGTAAGTTGTACTGCTATTTTGTAACTTGAACCTACCACTATGACACGTTCCACAAGACTCTAATCATATCGTACTAGTGAGAGTAATCCTAACATTGACTATCAGCTTCCAAAGCGTCCTCAGACATAATGTTAACTACCGGTGTTTTTTGTTTGGCTCCATGTGAATCGCAACCTTGCTTAAACGCTTTGGTCCTTCTATACAATCATTGTTCAGTTAAGTTGTTTTCGCCCCTGTCAGTAGCAATGATCCACATATGCACACGACTGTTTACGTCTGGAAACCAGAACAGCGAAACATGATCCATGCCAGATAGGTACCACTTCATACAAACATCTGATTGGTCTGACATAAGTTGTTCACAAAGGTGACGGACGGACTGAATCAGAATGATGAGATGCGATACACATCAAACTGTTACACTGTCCAAAATCACAAGTGAACATACATACGCGCACGCACTCAAACTTGGCTACATCGCGTAGGATGTCTAGGTAGATAAGTCAGTGTTTGCCTGTCTACCAGTGGTACTGATGCTGTATCATTCAATGCAATGTTCTTCATTCTCACTTTTTCTTCACGTTCGCCTGAATGATTAGCAGCATTCACTTCCTCAGTGGCGGAAACCGAAGAACGCCTACGCATGAACGGCAGCATGAGGGTGATTTGAGCTGCACCACCTGTGATTTCGACCAGACACATCATATTCAGTTTAAATCGAATAGAGTAAGACACGGGATCATGTGAAGGGGATTTTTTATGGTTCGGCCGGTCAGTGTTGGTTAGTCAGTTGATAAGCTGTTGTGAAAACGAAAAAAATCCGATGAAAAGACCTACGCTACGAATAAAGATGTTGAGAAAATAAAACATGCGTTTCAGTACAAGGGCATGTACTAGGGCACACAATGGACTGCAAGACAAACAGAGTTCAAGCAAAAGCTGAAGCGAAAAAAGAATAGATGCTTATCATGAACGAGGTTTCCTAAAAATAGAGACAGGGGTCGTTGTTTACTATGGATATAAACGAAAACAAAGTTCAATTTATTTATGCTAATGCGTACCAGTTGAACCTATCCTCTACCGACTAGGAATTAGACTACGGCTTGTAGAGTAGTAAAGAATGCCTACTAACTACAACGCCCGCCGGACTTAACATCACAGTTACAGTACCCTTCCTCAGACTGATCCAGCAGCTTGTACACTGTTCGTAAAAGAATACGCTTGAACTCTTTCAAGCGATAGTACATTTATGTTTATTGAGAAGTGATTGACGCGGTTATTGGAATTATCACTTCACAAACACATGGACCTGTGCTCAAATTCCGATCGTGACAAGTAGTTTGCTTTGTTGATAAGTTTTATTAAAGGTGAAACTTATGTCCAAGATTTCTGTTCAAAATATACTGGCATAAGCTTCTATATGAGTATGAATATTTTGGGCAACGGTTAAATTTAAGACATTGAGTTCTCTTAATCCATTTAGTCAGAACAGAGAGAAGACGCATATCACAAGATGTTAACATTTCGATTTACTCTCATCAGTCGCCAATGTAGAGGTAGCAATTTTTTTTAATACAAACTGCGTATAGCAACAACAATTGAACGAACCAACCACATAGTTCTGAACTTTCACGGTCTAACAGTTCAATCAATGCCACGGCAAGGAGAGTGATTGCGTCAGCGCCTTCTGCGCACACAAAACTGGCCGATGTTGTTTGATGAGCATTGCCTCGCTAATCGCTAACAGTTTCGGGCTGCGATAATGGAACAATATCTTGAACGATTTAACAGGGTCAACTAAGTGACCAGTTGCTAAAATGTGTTTGGCGACCGATGAGAGTAAATCGAAATATTAACATCTCGCGATATGTCTTCTATCTGTTTTGATTAACTGTTGAATTGTTGAATGTATGAAAAAAGAGGGAAATATGATAGTTTTGACTCATTTTTTATACCGCACAGTCTTAATGAAACTGTTTCCACAACTGCCGTTTATCTATTTTTACATTCGACGGGCTAAGACGTCACGAGTAAACGGCCCCGAGGTTCTCATTCGTGATTCTCGTTTCCATGCCAACCATCTTAATGACTTGCTTTTCATTTAATATTCTACTGTGTCGAATTAAAAAACAATCTGCATTACGTTATTCGTTTGATCAACTTCCTTTTCAGGCAGTAGCCAACAAAACCCGGGATGATACGGGACCCATTAACCAGTTAAAACCATACCAACGTGGCCGATCAGCATCCGAGTCCCGATCAACGGTCTGGCATTTGCCAAAACCGTTCAAAAGAAATCTACCAATCTTGAAGGATCGACGGACTGAACGGGTGAACGGCTTAAATGTTAAAAGCAGTATCACAAAACCCAAACGTAATCGACATCGGCACTTCACTGGAGTGGTTAGTACATAATTTGTATTAGTTCAGTATTACCAATCATTGACTAACGTGAAATTCGGGTGCAGAATAGGGAAGTAGTCACTGAATTGTTTCCTTGAGGTCATTTACACACAGATACAATTTAGTTATGCTTGGAGGTTTTAAAAATTTATTTACTGATGAGTAGTAGGGGATTTTGATTTTCATGTAGATTGAACACCACCACCCAAGTGATCGCAGTTGTCGCATTCCCATAGACTTGTTCAGTCAGCCCACTTCGAAAAGAACCATCAGATTCGAGTTTCGCTCTCATTAGAGCTTGTCAGTAGTGCATATCCTTGCTACTGCCGGGACTAGAACTACGGCCACGCTGTTCAGGAGGCAACTGTGTTTACCACTAGGCCACTGACATCACATTAGGCAAAACTGAATCATCATATATGAACACTCCACCACTTTCGATTGTGAGTAATGGTCATGTTGCCCGATTTGTTCGTAGACTCCGTAATTTTCGTCATCTAGCATGTAACGCTACGGTATGGTATGGTCTACTTGTTACATTTTAAGCATGTTAATCTGCCCCCAACCGCTTATTAGCTGGTAAAAATCGTCAGTCTCTTGATACATTAATCACATACGTACACTTCCAATTAATGTAGGTTATCATCCTCGGTTTATACTGAACCTTATGTAATACACCCAACCCTTCTAAAACCGGATATGTTCAACAGACTTGTTGATGCACATAAGCAGTATTCAGAAAACAACAGTGTAGCGAACAAGTTCGTTTTCGGTTATTCATCATCAGGCTAATTACATAACAATGTTATGTAATTAGCCTGATGATGAATAACCGAAAACGAGCTTGTGTGCTACACTGTTATTTTCTGATGACCACCCTGGGGATTTTTAACCATAAGAAGTATTCTTAATGGTACCTATTATAGCTGCCTTTTTGGGATGGTTGTCAAACTTTTATAACATAGTTTGTGTAAGTAACATGTGCACAACCACGAACCATTTACCTTTATTAAATACAATCAGACTGATATCGGAAAGAAACTCACGTTCTGTTACACTAAGTCACAAGTGGTCGCAAACCTTTCCCACGGTGTTCCGATGGGTCGAACATACCGAAAAACGGAAGAAGAGAGTACGCCAATTCAGTTTGAACCGTCCGAAAAACATCATGCAATGTGTTAGAAAGTAATTGTCCGACAAATGCGAGCGGTCCGTCCTCCGGATCCGGTAAAATAGTTGATCCGCACCATCTTGTTATCTTTCTTCTGAAACACTACCCATCAACTCACTTCATTTCTCTTCCGCCATTCAGCCACATCACACCCCTTATGTGTGCATAAACTCTAGTAACCTGAATAATGAGATGTTTGTGCTTCTTACCTAATGTATTCACTCTAAAATTACCACGCAGATGACACGAGGTGGACCGATCTTCACATCCTGTTAGTTATCCGAAACAAATTCATTCTAGTGACAATTGATTGACGGTTATCCCAGTGAAAATCTTAATATGCACTATTAACGAGCTCTAATGAGAGAAAAACTCGAGTCTAGTGGTTCTTTTCGAAAGAGGGCCGATTGGAAAGTCTATGGGAATGCGACAGCTGCGATCAGTTATGGGTGATGTTCGATCCATATGAAAATCTTAATAACCGTGTTTTCCACTTGCGTGATTAGATCCCGTTTGCGTGACTAGTGTAAAATATGGTTACCATCTCGTGATATTATCACATGAACTTGGAAAGAATACACTGAGTTTTGTGACTAATGCAAACGGAAGTTAGCGTGTTAATGGAACTGCACAAATGTACTACTAGAGGTAAATATAGCGGCCATATGTCCGGTCTGCAATTACCAGCCATTCAATTCTTTCTTGAAGTGTGTACATCGTTTGACAGTGTGATATAGTCGCATGTGTCAATGGGCCAACTGGTCTTCCGTCGAATCCGTTGTGGTACAGATGTAATTGAATCTAGAAATCGGAACACGACACCTGCATGCAAACAAGCCAACCATGCGCGACACACTGAATATCTACATATCCGTAGACTGCAGCGTACGACGTCGTTTTCTGAGATTTATTCAGAGTTGGAGCAGACAAACTCATTGTGTTACAGGGTTCTGTTTGCGCTACAGTACAAATCACAGTTCACTGTTTGTTGACCAGTTGATCAAATGGTTTAACCTACTGATCCAGTGGTGATCCTTTCCCCATTCAGCACCCCCTTGATATAGCGCTGGTCTTTTTCCCGAAAAATTTGCTAGTGCATTCCGAATACTTGTAAGACCAGTTGATTAAAAAGTCCGCGCGCATTTTCGTTCAGATTTTTGTTAGAAAAATTTAGTTGGTTGTATCCCAGTTCACTTTATTATGTTCCGTGAATTTGTATTCTGACCCCAATCAGTTCGAACAAGCAGGTGACAAGCTACAGACATTTTTTTCTCGGAAGACGTCCACGCAAACGCATAACATGCCCGATGTGTCCTATTACGAGGATCACGACTTGATGTATCTAGAGGCTCAGTGGGGCTCACACATACAGCAACTCGAGGGGAATGTGAACGTCGCCTACGAGGACGATGTCGGTACGGACAATGCTCACCCAAACCCAAAGTGAGCACGCTTCATATCTAGGCTGATTTTCCAGTTACTTAAACTGTGAGATCGGATGCACCCCATAAGGGCATCTTGATCACTCTGGTTAAATGTTTAGCTCAGTGTTCGCAACCGAGTCTGGTGTTGTGCTCATGAGTTTTATTCACTATCGTCATGCTTAAAGTCATTAATTTTACTTATATTCGACTGGTGTCTTAAATAGCCGAATGTTCAACACATTTTCTTTGGATGTCGTTTCTATTACCATTGAGTCTGCGTTAATTTATCCGTTGTTGATTGGTATCGTTGAACAGAAGCTGGAGCTGAATTGAATGCTTCTAACAGTTTCGAAACTTGTTAGGAATATATGGTTTGTCTCAAAAAAACACCACGTTTGCCATCTATTGGAATGACTGTTAGAAAGATCTTTGATAATTGCCTCAGAATTTTAATGGACGATGGTTCTAAGTATCTCCGTTTTTTTATCCCATCAAGGTCAATTTTTGAACTGAGATGCCTGACTCCATAATATCCACTGAAAAGTTTGAGAGTTTGAAACTTCGACTAACCTGTGTCATCGAAATTGTTGGACTTTGTTTCATGGAAGTTTTGTCCATCATACCAATGGAATGACTCGCTAATTGACACGCAGGTGAAAACCTAAGAATCCGGACTCAGTTCCGTTTTCATCTGATATCACGCAAGTGCCGGTGTTTCTGAAAGGCAACTACGCAAAAACGTGTGACGCCTCATCCTTCGGATCAGAACGTCAAAATATAAGCAATAAAATTTGCGAGAAAGAATTGTGATCATCCAGCCTGTAACCACTTCGGCTAAGTAAATTCAATTTTGATAGTAACTCAGATTTAATCCATCCTGACAACAAACGTTTCACATAATATATTGTGAAAACATTTCCGACATGAAGAATGTCGAGGTCATGAGAATTCCAGCCTTCACAAGTCGTCCGAACACTAGAGGGAGTTACCGCAGATTGCTTGTGGAAAGTCGTCGATACAAGTCAGAAAAGGTGAAGTCCTGACTGTGAGAATGCTGTAACCGGATATGAGCACTGTTCAGCTTGTGCAACTAAATACACTCCGATGTTCATTAGTAAACAGTCCGCCGAGATTAATGTTTACATTTGTTTATGAACAACAAAGATCTCATGCATCTTGTTTTTTGAAGTGAGATAATGGAAATTACCGGACGACTTGTGTTTATGTGTAAGGGAGAATAAAACACACCTCTGGTTATTCGTTCATTTTCCCACCGATTGTTAGAGGATGTGCACTGAGCTCCACATCCAAAACGTCATTGATATTTGCTCGGAATCAAGTTAAGCACTTCATTATTCATTAAGTATCCCACTGAGCTGTAAAATTTTAAACTCGATAGCTTCCAGAACTGTAACAAAACTAACAAAATACATAAGGAGTGTTCGGTACCAACCCTTCACGCAATCTGAACACGTGCGTACATGTCACTGGGTATACCGGAAGCTTAATTGCAGAGAGAAGCATACTAATTATTTACACACTGTTAGATGTTTACCATAAAATCCTTATTGCCTCATTAATCTGAGCGGCCAAGACGACTGGATTGTTTCTAGATACACACAGATGAGCTAATAATTTTGACTGATAGCGCCTCAGTAAGTTTCCGGGTGATTGATTTTGGTCGGGACCAAGACCCTGAATACCTTAGTGACGTCCGCTCTTCAATCTACCTCGCTCATCTGTTCGACATTTCAGGCAGCTGAGGTAGTCAGCGCAGTCGTTTGAGTTTGAAACTACGTTGAAAGTGCTCTCTGATTCGTACACCCAACGATGGATTAACACTTCCTGTGTAATTCATAACATAACTACACGAATATCTGTAAAATACGAGAGAAATGACTTGCCTGCTGTGGTTCCTCTTGCTGGATGACACAATTTCTTACAATGTCTGTTGTATTACGCGAAGGTAAATAACACGAGTTTGTGGAATGATCAGATTTAGGTGTTACTTCAATTGGCTTGTTAGGCAATCACCCGTAAACGACACTTCCAAGTGAATACTTTGTTTGGGATGTTGTTAGTATGCACATATCATCTTAACTTTGCGCTATATTTCCTTCCATACGAGGTTATGGACTTTTGTTCGCTGTTAGATTGGAGTAAACACAATCGTTCGCTCTACGCAACTTATCACTGGTACACACTAACCCTACGATCGACGATAAGATGGTCACCTACTCCTCTTTCCCGTAATATCAAAAAAAACTAGGGATATACGCGCATTGGCTAGTGTCTGTGGGATTTCTAAAGACTGAAAGTACAACAAAACGGTCGTTTCTTCAAGTTAATAGAGTGTCTAGAAAGACAGGCAACTCTGAGTTTTTCACATGGAATTTTAGTTCTATATTTAGGTATGTGGAGTTCAGCGCCGCAAACAACTGCACAATGCTGGTGTTCGTCCGAATGTTATCCATTTGAGTTTCATACTTCAGAGTACTTTGTGTCAACTTGGCCAGTTTTCTACTACTGGAAGGAAATAAGAATTTATACATGTTAAAGTCATTAACCTTTGTACATATGATATGAAATCTTATCATAAGCATTTCTGTTTTATGGAAGTATTGACAAAGTTGTTTTATGCGTTTCAGAGCAGCTCATGTCGACACCCCCAGCCAATCTGGTTGTTTAACAGTAGGGGTCCCATTTTGTGCACAAGGTTGATATGATATTGTATGTCACCCGCTATGTTTGTGTTCACACTGTAACCTAGCTACGTGTACATGAGACTTCAGGTTGTGAGAAATGCTTCAAGCATTCCTGGATTTGTTGTTCGTTCAGCGCATTCACCCCTTTACTTTTGCTGGATTGGAAACGGAGTGTCCGGTTGTGTCCCTTTCAAAGTTTCTGTGAAAAATTTCAGTTCAGGCAACCATCGTATCGCTTTGTCATGTATAGATCTGTTCGATACCAAGCGGCCGACTAAACGTTAAACTCGTTATGGTTATGCACATGGACGTATCTATTTTAACGTTTTTATCTGGTATAAGGCTCAGCAGTTTGCGATGTACCAAACTTTCCAACTTCCAGAACGATCTGTCAACGTTTCAAACGCGTTTGTTCAAGTGTAAGAGCTTATCCTTTTTTTTTAACTGGATCAGGCTAATGCCTCGTAGCATGCTGACAAGTTGGGTGACATTAATCCGTTTTCCGGGTTCACATAATTACTCACCACATGGGCGTTATCAGTTAGTTGATACGCTGACGATGACTAACCACAGCCACTCAGAGAATGCTTTGGATGGTGTGGTTTTGCTTCCATCAACAGAATATATGGTTTATAGAAGGCACATGTATGAAACCTATGTGACCTGTTTCTCTACCATTTTTCCGCATCCACTTTGACATACTGATGCTTAAAACGAGCATATTAACCGCTGTATTCTGATCAGTTGCGATTCAGGGCGATATAGCATAATAAGCTATTAATTTAGATGTTGGACCATATGTTAACGAAATCGTCTAACATACTTCGCTGTTACCATGACATTGTGTGCAAGATTACTAACAGTCTTCTTTTGAGTTTAACTTCATCTTTCCTATTCCGTTTTCGCTCAGTGAAGTTCCGGATTTGGAATCACTATGCGAATTGGGAAATCTCTGTACATGGGTCGGTCAGGATTACGTAAACTGGAACAAAGGCGATCCGAATCCAAAGCTAAAAGCAGCCCAAGGTAAAAACAAATGAAAGGTATTCCATCTTATTGTTTCTAGCCCTTCTTTCTACTACACTAATATGCATTTATTCGAATACCCCAGTCATTTTACATCTAGCTGCATAACCACGATTACTTTTGAGTCCTAATCATAAAATGATGAGTCATATCTACTTTCGACAAACAAATCACGAGGACAAAAATTATTGGTGTATTATTTCAACATTTACCGCTTTTAGGAAAGTTTGAATTATGTGATAATGATAACCAAACTGGCCTGAAAACTTCCCTGTGGGATATATACAGCTTAATGTTAAGGTTTATCGTATGACATGTTGCTTGCTGTTCAAGCACATGGTATCTGGCGCTTAGGTCGTGGATTGTATGACAAAGCAGTGCTTGTTGGTGTCAACGCTGTGGAGGGGTGCTTCGTTTTTGAGAACTAATTGTCTGCTATGAATGAGGACCAGACTGCTAATCAGACATCACATATCGCAATTAAACAGGTGGATGTCCACGGTGGAAGAATACAATAATATAATCTTCCTATCACGTCTCCTTGGAACAAAAGGCCACTTGCTTATGCGAACTTCTACCTTACTGATGAGGCAAGGACATGCACTACTGACGCGCTATAACAAGAACGAAATTCGAGCCTAGTGATTCTGTCCGAAAGAAGCTAGCTGGAAATTCTGAATGTAAAGACTACGATCAAACGTGAGGGATGTTCATCTATTCTTACCATTCCCAAAGTGTTTACTGTTCAGCCAAACAAGACTGTTTCTCACAGAAGGGTCATTCAATCCATTGTGTATTTCTGGCAACCGTTGTTTGCTCTTTTGATGACGACTGTTCAAGTGTATTTCGAGTGCACTTGGTCGCCCGCTGTAGATGAACAATGCGGCTGGCGGGAACAAGATGTAGAAAGCATCATATGCCATCTACACAAATTGAATAGTAAAGTGATACACAAATCTAGCCGGCTGATCTACACGCAGTTACGTGCACGTGACAATCTGGCGTAATTTGTGTTAGCACAGTTGGCTAAATACTCGTATTTCTACCCGGCTACTTACACATTTTTGTAGTAGGTGAAGCGCATCCATCTATCTAGCCCAAGTATATTTAATGTCAGATAAGATATCAATCCTCAATAAAAGTAGTCAATAATGTTTCAGGAATTTTTTAAACTCAAGTTCACTTAAGTGAACAAAAACAGGTTTTTGCTCTGTGTGACAGAAATGCTACAAACACCTGTTCATTTTTGTTACGGTAGGTTAGACAGGTATCGTTAGAATAACCTGGAACAACAAGACATATCAAATAAGCCTAACGTGTTCCATATAGGACATCACGTCAGAAAGGAGACTGTTTTGTTAACCAGTCATCTGGGTAGTAACTACTCTGCTCCATTTGCTAATAATTTTCCTACGCGCGCCATCATTAGAAAAAGGGAATCGGCCAACATGATGTGCGACTCAGCCAACAACGGACAATGTGTCACTGAACACCTCATGTAATGAAGAACAGTGTTGCTTCACTTGAGCATAAAATATTGGCTGTTAATGCACATAAAAAGAGTTGCTCAAGCCGACTCAAATGAACGACAGCATGGCACAACTATCCATCACCATTAACCTAAAAGCAGGTACAAGAGAGACCCAATAGAATATTGAGGACAGTAGCAAAAGAAAGGGGTTGTGTTACTGCCTAATGCAGTATGATGCAGTGAGCGAAAGTGTTACTGGTTAGTTCTTGAAATGATAATCGAAGACCGTAGCTGTCACAGGAAATCCACTAAAATAGAAATCACTTAACATTTCTGGGGTATTAGACCCTGGAACGTTTGTTTTCAGTAACCATTGGCTGTCAGCATTTCAAAAAAACGACACTGTATTTGTTTGTATTTACTCTTCAGCCAGTTTATCACTGTTTCTTTTAGAAAGGACACAAAACTAGACAGTAGTGTATTAATCGGCGAGTATTACTATTTTTGCTGCGAACACGTGGCTCTTCCGAGCATTATGCTCCTCAATAATAGTTTCAGATAATTTCTAGTCACTAGTGAACAAGATTGAAGGCAGCAAACATATTTTCCCCGGGGATGGGATAGAACCCCAAGGGACCAAACCACAATTAATAAATAGAATGCAGGTCTACAATTTGTGGATTTTATTCGCTAATATATCAGATCTTTTGGGTCTCATCTAAAATCTACTAATCCTTATTTGGCATTTCATTACATTGCTGTCAAAGTGATCAATGCCGGCCTTATTTTTTAATGCACCTGCTCATCAACCTTAGTCCTACACCCTGTAGCTAATCATTTCGACCGAGGCTATTGAATGAGATGTGATCAAATGTATTTAACTTTACTCAGAAGGCACAGACCTGACATTAAAGTACATACTGGTTAATATTGAGTCTCATTACGTTTATGAAATTGGATTCGCTTCTCAGTCTCTACCATCCATTTAGTAAATCGATGCGCAGATTTCAACTATAGAATTTAGTATACACTGTAGATTTAAAAATGACGACCGACAAATAACAGGCATTTTATCAGAGTAGCATAAAAATGGGCTGTCAACACACCAAGACCTACGACAAATTATTTTTCAATCTGAACAACTAGGTAAATTGAGGCCAGATTGAGTGTGTGTAGTGTACCTCTTGCGCAATGCACATACAAAACACGAATATGATCATAGCCGGCAGAAAACATGGAGTGTTGTCTCAGAATTACTCCGCCCAGTTGGAAACGATGTCAATAGCATACCACAAAAATGTACAAATTCCACTTTCAACTGCATATACCGATTGTTCCACAACTCTGTTCCAGAATCAAAACCACAGTCCAGACTGTCGTGTACTGAGCAACCACAATTAAGAGAAAATCAGAAAAGAAATCGGGAACAAAACTAAGCAATCTTATTTTACTGGAAAAATAGCACCTTTCTATAGAGGAGCAACGGTATTTATGATTAAGTGACAGACATTCTCGCGTTTCTAATGGCCACCTCACTGCTGTGTTGTTCTACGACCTTGCATCTGGCAACCCGGTTGTTTGGACCTGATACGCATTCAACGTCAGCTGATCGTCGTCTACGATTGGTTGGCAACAAGTTGACCATAATTCCGTCTATATCAGCTTGTGTATGAACTTGGATTTGCTGAACCCTTCCCAATCACGAAACCACTTCAGTTCAACTTCATTACGCAGACTAGAGAATCTACCGAACAGTCACGCTCCGGGCGAGTGAATGGACACAACATATCGCCGAAACAACTGCCAGGTTAGGTAGCTGTGAGTGGGGTGAGTGTATGCCCATTTCAACTCAAGTCGCTGGGCATCATCGACCCAACGCTTTGGCCACCACGGTTCACAATCGGTAACACATAACTGCTAACACACGTCTCTGTAACTTTTTTGGCACTTGAAATGCAATACTCGACTGGGAACCGACATGCGCCGATGAGCTCAAATGAACAAAAGTAAAACTATGATATGCCCCTAACCGATAGGGCCATCACGATAAATTTTTCACGATCCGATAGACAACAATGTTGTATTTACAAGCAAAAAGATTCATAAATCACTTAAAGACCGATTAGAACCTCCCGAAGCTTTGAGATACGTCATGCTGTATTTTCAGATTGATCGCATTATTTGTTGATTCTGACGTGGCACACTATAGTCACGCTGTGAAGACAATAAGCATCGTTGAGCACTTCCTAGTTTCATGGCCTCGTCAATGCGCCGTGTGGTTCTGGTTCCTGTCAGTATGTCTTATTTGTCTATTTTATCTGTGATGAGGGCAACTTTCTACGTTATCGATATCGGCGTGGACAGCTCATTCAAAAATAATGCTCAATTTCGGATACTTCTTTTTTTGTTAACCTGCTTGCTTTTGAAAAACAAAATATCTAGAATGCGGAAGACGTTTAGTTTGGGTCGGCAAAAAATACTCCGTCCATACAGTTTTTGGTCATGTGATTACGAACTAGGATAACATGACGATACATGTAAGTACTTATTTAACTGGGGGGATGGGGGTGAGGGGTGTAACTTTTTCGTGACTGTTCACAAACTGGCTTCTCTAAGACTGTACAGACTGTAAGATGTAAATGGTTTAGAATCAATACTTTCATTTCACCGAAGGCATGTCAGACTTATAGACCTTAGGTTGATTAATACGATCTCTTTCTGTCTGATTCCGATTACGCTGAGATGCATTGGATCACACTCTAATCAGCTCAGTTTACCGGACATCTGCCAGTCACAACTTGTTCTAAACGAGTTTATCATGTTAATACCGGATCGCGGCTCTGGAGCTCACTACTGTATGACTATCAATGGCGTTTACAGTCTTTTAAGGCCACTTGTAAATTCCAGGCAATAAATATCCTGTCTACATCCTAGATACAGCATTCGGTTATCGCGTGTATGTGGACATTGATTACGTGTGTCGCGCACGAAACCGTTTATTGTGAAGTATTCGACTATACAGGAACCAAAACCCTACCTTAGTGGTACAGTAATCTGTAATATGCCTTATCGGATTCCATTCATACGTTGTTACAGAATGACAAGAAAGCTTTGCTTGTGCATTTTCACCTTGGTGCTGGTCGGTAGAAAATTGTGTTGGACGGTTTGTAGGTATAAAGAAAAAGTTATTGGAACCAAATAAAAGATAAATTCATTGAAGCTGCTGACTGCAGTCGTTTCAGTAACGAAAAATAAAACACGCTGAATCACTATTCGGGCAGACTTCCGCAGCTGATTGTTACGGAATCCAATCTTTCCGTTCAAAACCAACTTCTCCCTCGAGAAACCGATTATTCCAATCAGAGTGAGCGGAAGTGTTGTGAACACTCGAGAGGTAATGACGGCTACATTTTTACCCGTTCGGCCTTTATTCCGTTATGCTCATTGGTAACTTAGTAACCCTAACTATTATCTTCAGTAACTGTCCTTCGATTTGCTGATTTGAGGATGTTTATAGGTCGCTGTGCACCACATAAATATCTAGTAATTTTCTCCTTGTTGCACACGTTGTTGGAGTGGAACAAAGCTGCTTTCTGCACTCGTCTTTTGCTTTGTCTTGAAAGCAATTAACGGGGACAGTCGCGTTATTCTCGGGACCGAGATTTTCCGCTTTATTTATTACGATGAGGAGAGTCTGACTTCTATCAAGCATCTTACTGTACCGTGGATGAATCAGCGTATTTTTTCGATGGTTTACGACATTGATAACTTAAGAGTCTGAGCTAGTATTACGGTTAGGAAACTTGTAGCACTGGTTGTCTCTCACGCATGTGCCGATAGACGAATATTTTTAGGCTCTCATCTGATTCAGCTGTGACCACAGAGCTGATAGTATCCGTAACATATACGAATTTGCCAATTACCGCTACAGAGGCGCTGTTCCACTGGCAGTTTGAAACTATAGTCTTGTAAAGATGAAAAGAAAAGATAGCTCTGGTACATGAACCTTAAATTTACAAGAGATAGTGACAATTTTATTCGTGAGTTTGCTTGTACAATAAACTTTTTCTTAGACATGACGATAACACACGCTGAAAATTAGTCCACCAGATCGTATTGCATTCAGAGACTATGAACACTTCGAATTCCTCCACTGTTTGTGGGCGTTTCGTCTAGATCTTGTGTTTGGTTTGGAATAATTTCCCAAAGCACCACTAGCACAACAGTCGTCTCTGTAAATCATGAATACTGCCCATTGTAACTAACCTTTCATCAACTTTCAAACTGACTTACAGATGACCGATCGCGTACCCACATGTCTTGCATTAAACTCATTAGTGATCTTTTCCATACATCCACCAGAAGCGGCATAAACACTAGCCGGTTTACTGTGCTATTCAGTAGTCAGATTACCGGCATGTACTTTACCGACCTGGTTTATTTACTTCTCAACCGAATTAATCCGTGTTGTTCGATGAAATTGGATTGTGAAAAGTAACTCGATATTGAAGACATCAGTGTATGTGAAGTTTTGATGAATATGAAAACAGTTTTTAAATTTATTCAATCAGCACACCATTGTACGTGGCGTTAGTGGTGAGATCTTGCCAGCAATTCACATTAATCGACAAGAGGTTAATAGCTTTCAAGTTACATAAATGAAAATGATTACATGTAACCTTGTGTGTGTGATGTGCTGAAATGTTTGGCTCCCCCAGTACAACAAAAACCCCTCCGGATGTGACCACTCCTGGTTCTTCTTAGTGATATTTATCAGGATGATGTTCTCATTCCCAAGTGCTGCTCCGTGTAATCCACACCGCTACTGGGCTACTGTTCCCATTTATTTTCATAAATCATGGGATAATTATGATTACAAAGCTGTCATAAGCCTGCGTAAGGGTAGTGTTGGATACCTCTTATCGACTATGTAGGACAAACAATGGCAAATCTGTAGATACAGTGAAATTGCCAATAATTTAATAGCTCCATGCTGAAAGTGGCCTGGATAGCAAACTGGGATAATGTATTTGAAATTTTTACAAAGGATGTTATCTAACCAGCTAACTAGGTATCAATCATCGACATGCAATGTTCATTCATGAATATATCGTGGAGCTAGGCCTACAGATTAATCCGCAGCTGGCTCTTAAATTGTGTTAATAAAATATTAATTCAAATTTCTGTTTTTATTCATTGCAGAATAATTAGTTTGTATGCAATTGGGATCACTTTTGACTGATGCCTTCAATGAACAATTAAAATGGGAGTCACATGCATTGAGCGCACATAAAACAATTCTTCAGTGATAAGATCCAGTGGGTTTAACAATTCGTAGGTTCTGCTTCAAAAAATTACGGGTATATAACTTGTTTATGGATAGGGTTTGGGAAGAAAAGACTGATTCGGAATATCATTTTTTGTAAGACTTCGAGTTGGAAGTCTTTAGACAGCAACAGTTGGATGGATGGGTGAGAGAACAGAAAATCGGCGTTGTCCTATTAATAACACAGAAAGCAGATTCCAGCAAGCATCAAAGAAGATTTGTCTATCGCAGATGGCTATTTTACTTTACGGCAGTTGTTTCAATGGCGATACAGTCTGTAAACTTGGACCCAAATTCGGAATACCTATGAGTACTTTGAACTGGAGATCATCGGCTAATAAGACCGTCATAGTGGACCCTGCATATGATTTCCTTGAGTGGACAGACCTCCTGAATGAATATATGGTATATTCATAGCAAGCGACACATTTGATATTATGGTATCAGTTAGTTACAATATCTTGAATGTGTCCGATTTAATCAAGAGAAGAAACTCGTAACAAACAGGTCACACAACACGGCGATTATTCGCACTCATTCAGGAGCATCAATGCATGTGGCTGACACGAGGATCAATTGTTTATTAGCTAAGATGATAGATTAAATCAAGGCAAGTTTAGCTTAACTTAGTGCGACTGACGTAACTACCTGAACTGAAATGTTTCAACGTAAAATGTTCACTCAAAGATGAATTTCAATATAACCACGATTACGGAAGTCTGTTAGTTTACCGTTCAGACTTTCAACAAAACATCTGCCACTGTAACAGAAAATTACCGTGAGTAACACCGTAATTCATGAACACTTGAAAAACGTAGTTTTCAGCTGTTACACTCATAACACCTTTGCAACACGATATGCTGACTAGGCTTAAATATCCCTAATCTAGACAGCAAGAACATTAATGGAAACCGGAGAACAAACTTGCAATCTTGTGATTTGTAGTTAAACGACTAAATCATTAAACAACCATCGGAACCCTGGAGGCATAAACAAACTAAACAGAGTGAATTTCTTGGAGCGTACGAAATGTATGTCATGAACTCTACTGACGTTAAACTGAGTTTTCTTCTTGAACAGTTCATCATGTCTTCAACAAATAAAATCTCACCAGCAGACAGTGAAAAATGCAACCGTTGACGTTCACTTTAAGTTGACAGAAACGGAGAATTACCTGTGATTATCATTTAAGGATAATGTGGTTTGCTATCCACTTATCTAGGCATTGAGTATAATTTGTTACACAACCAAGGGGGTTACAGTACACGCTACTACCAATATATTAAAAGCAATCCTGAGAAGCCTGTTATCACGATAGTGAACAGCCAGCACGTTGTGTAATTTTCATAAAACGAATAAACCGATGTCCTGAGATAGCTCGAATAATGGAACGTCGACAGACCACAGTGCTGACTCATTTAGTATGCAAAGATGTTTTCACAAACATGTGTAGTAATGCTAATGATGTTTATTCACCATAGAAAACAGCTGTCTATTTTGTACAGTGCTCTTTGAAGAGCATACCTCCTGAGAAGAGACACGCCCTTCCAAGATACAAAGTTTGCGCATATAGTAAGTCCAACGAAAATAACGCCCCCCATAACTGTGTCTCAAACACCTTTTGGAGTTGGGTCCAATCTCTCTTTCAAGGAGAAAAATGACGGTAGTTTTTTCTTAAACAATCAAGATACATCAACCTAGCAAACGTAAATCTCATCCATGACCGATTAAGGAGTCTGGTTTAAGGCCATTTCGGCAGTAATATGATTCTGTGATTCTTGCCAAACGAATGCCTTTCAAGTAATTTCAAGGAGTTGTGAACGATGCTATTCAGGTATAATCCAATGCAAATACGTGTAGACAGAGGTCTCTATTTTGGGATTTAGCAGCCTGAACTTATTGAATTCTATGATACAGTTGTACTAGTGTTGAGTCAAGAACACAGATGACGCAATGGTTATCTATTCAGGAAACCAATACGTGGATTATGCTTTTCAACATAAAAACAAACAAAAAACTTTCGTCTGCGTACGGTACTAGTCCCAGAACGTCACGGTTTTCACAGACGCCAATGCTCGGTTCCTGCATATACCGAGAACCATTTCATGCCATGTTGCACTCCGATGTTTCCTTTTTGTATTTTTCCCCCGGCTACTTCAATGTCAAAATCCATACTATTGCCCCACTGCTGACCAGTAGTGGTGTAAGTAGTGTAGTATGATTGCTCCTCCTCATTACACTAGGAACTGAATACCGTCCGACAATAATAACGTAAAAAACGAGTTCTCCTGCTATTTTGAGCATCGCAAGATAGAACATACAAGGAATGTACCATAAAATGTAATCTCCCCCCGTGTATTATTCTTCTCAACTCAATACCGAACCCAGACGTGAATCGGTACTCTTAGTGTTGCTCTGCTACTCTCTAGTAACTGAGTTTAACTGGTGGTTGTTCAACATCTGTTTAAAGCTAGCAGTCCTGAAATATTCCATCTTCCGCGCAATCACATTGTGAGATGGCAACAACTATGGGACAGTGCAATAACTAGTTTTGTTTTCTATCTTTCGGTCTGAACTTCAATCAGTGTTGTTGCTCACCTCGACAGAGTGTCTTTTACCGTTGTGTGACATTCGCGCATGTGAAACAATATGCGGCATGCTCAAAACATTCTGTGACATGCATTACTTCAGGATTAAAAAAATGCCCCGATAATACCAAGTCGTAGATATTAATCTTGACAGTCCGGACACAGTGAAATTTCTTTGATCAGCTTACCACAAAATTATCGAATTTTATAAGAATGAAATGATCTACTAGGAGAAAGAACTTCCGCCGAGGATACAATTTTACTCTCTGAATAACGTGTTTTTTGTTGAGGGGTTCACTGCATTAAAAAACCGTACCTGCAGGATGTAATTCAATAATCAGTGTTTATTGCTTCTCGGTTGGTCGGTTATCAGAATCATCTTCATACAAAAGATGAACGAGGCTCAATAACTAGCTTCAGTTTGATGATAGAAGCTAGTGAGGGTTTTCTCACCGATCCCCGTAACTCTCTAAATACTTTTTCGTAAATCTACTTCAGATATATTTCATAGCTCTTTCTATTCCAGAAATGTCTATAAGACTGTAAGGCAAGTAACTCAGACCTGTTGCCTAGTTACCGGATGTTTGGATCTCAGTACATCTTTGATGTTCTGTAGCTGAGCTCGTCGAACATCCAGAGGTTTAGGAGGAAAGTTGCGGTTTTCTGTGTCATGTTGTCGCCCACACCTAACTATCCCAATGAGCTGTTGTAGAGTTCTATTGCACCCAAACACATTCCTGTAACAGTTCATGGGGATGAACACTTATGTATACATAATAGGCTTCGTGCCAGAGACGACTATATTTAGTACACATAGTAAACTAGTCAGCTTCATTAAGTATGTTATAGTCCTTGAATAAAACTCATCTAATTGGCAACACACACAAACTTGTTGACGATGTTCCATTCAGTCATGCATGATGGAACCCCAAAAAGCGGTCACTGTAAGAATGACCAAGAAAATAGAGTTAAACCGATGCGCATACAGATAAGCGAACTGTTCACTTTACAACCAACTGCTTTTGATTGTTCTAATCTGGTGTTTACGGTTTCCCATATGATTTCAAAACGAATCTTGTAGGCAAACAAATGTTATGTGTTGCGGCTGATCATAAACCGCAACTAACTATCTGCCCTCATCTTTTATCTGCTTCATCGCACGCAATTTTATTGTTTTTCGTGACACTGATTTTCATATTCAATTTGCAAGTAGATCTCGTGTACCTGTAAATGTCAGGCGGTAATGGCCAAAACAGCTGTTTGTAAAATCATAAGCTCACTTGAATAGGTGAAAGAACACTACATTGGACCATTTAAATTTGTGAGCTAATGTCCATTTTGAGTGTTTTTAATTCATTCTTCCACCAGATTTGAGCGGTTTCTGTATGTTGGCAAATATAGCACTGCCAGCACAGAACTGGGGCAATCGCTTGCTGTCGTGAATTATGGTTTCAGTTCTTATAACGCATGTTACTACTAGCGTTTTTTAAGTAGACTGCTTGTTATTCATGTGTTGCGAAGTGAAAAAGGGATGAACAGTGTAATATAGTTATATATAACAATTTAGGGTAATTGTTCAGGTCAGATTCCACCCAACCAGATCCGATGCAGACTGGAGAAAGTTTCCTGTTGACTTACAAGGAAAGTTTACCGAATCCGAATCCTTTAATTCACTAAAATGGAGGCTGCCATAAATAGATTTTGATACCAACTACAGCATAAAAGCAGATGGCAAGATGAGCGAAAATAAACTGTTTCAAAAACCCGATAAGTAGTCTATATGTGCAGCAAACGTGACAGATATGAAAATGGTGTGTAATGATGATGACGGCGAAAGACTCTACACAAACAAAAACTCGGCTTCATGGATGTACTGTTCATTGTTCCGACTAGGAACTAAATGCAACCGATAGATAGTGAATTAATGCATATATAATGAGTACAATTTTTACTGCATATCCTTTGTGATAGATAACATCTTTCAATTAACGATGTTGCTTCGCTTTCTTCCGTAGCTCATCTTTTCGCCTTATTAAGTTTTTCTATCGAACCTTTATGCCATAGTAAACTGAAGTAATGATAGTAAAGAAGTACAGTTGTAATAAGGTCGCTCAGCTTTCGAAGGCCAATCACCAAATGAGCTCAGTTTTAGTGCTATTTTTAGAGAAAGTTTTTCTTCACCGTCTAGACGAAGGCTCAGAGACAATGCTTCTTGGGATTTGATGAATTCTGATTGACCGCAAGACTGAGATTTGAAAAAAGTTCTTGAATACCTAGATTTAGAGTCATTCATGTATAACAACTCAGTCTTAATGTCCGTTAAAGGAAAATTGTTACACCCTTGCCGAGTTGTGGCAATAGTATAAAGTTATTATGTTATATTTTTTTTTACAGATTTGTATGATCGTAATGATGTACCCAGAATGCCTTGGCATGACATTGCTTGTGTCATGTCCGGAAAAATAGCATGCGACTTTGCACGTCACTTTATTCAACGCTGGAATGCCATTAGGGTAAGTGTTTACAAATTCTATCAATACATAAATAAACAAATGTAACTGGACTTCAGAAGTAAGTACAGTTTCCCTAGTTGACCGGGTACATATGATTTTTAATTAGGCTGGTTTATGTTTTCTAGAGATGGAATAAGGCCTTGCTTTCCCAGTACTACACACTTTTTCAGGTACACGAGGATACATTGATATGTTACTCACCTGAAACCATCAATTTCATACCATGCGTACGCACAGATGTTGGGTTAGCTGTGCCCTGGAAATTCGGTCGACATAAATTTGATGTGTATCATACCCCTTCAGCATACACGTACAAGGACCCGCATTAATGATTATTACGTTTCAAGATGCATACCTCCAAGATGATCATCTAAGAACGATTCTTCCATTATTGGGACTCTCTATGTAGAGCCAGTTTGAATGAGGATTGAACCCTTTGCGGTAAGAGGCGAACCTCTTTTACCATCATCCACTGTGCTAACTCTTAATTTATAATCCTAATGTACGCCGTTGTCAGCCGCACTGACGACAGAGTTGATACCCACGTGCACCAGTTAAAAATATTTCTTCAAATTACACGCTCATCGAACCACATTAACTCATACTTTGGTAGCATAATGATGATTTTGAAGATTTCTGGTTGTCCTGCATATATTTCCGTCTAATGTAGTGTCTATTAGGGTGCAGTGTAAAGATCTGAGTGTGTGAAGAATTCCTACACTTTAGTTGCCTTCTGTAATACGCACCGCTCGTCAGTAATCACAACCACCTCTTCAGAATTTGTGATTCGAAGGCGCGGACTGCGTAGAAATCGTTTATCCAAATGATGTATACTTCAATTAACCGACGAGCACGAACACCCATTTGCACATATTGATAACATCGGGACGCCACAGTTGCCAATGACAAGTTGGTATTTGAGATACACCACTTTTCTCCCATTTTTCTTCACTATTTCAACAAGTGGCTCTGTCTGACTGCCTATATCTTATAGGTGCCTCCTAACGCGAAGCACTGCAGGATTGATTCTCATTTAAAATAGTCCCATCTGGTTACCTGACTAATGGCGAAACCGGTCTTGCTGTGTAGACATCTTGAAAAGTAAATGGACACACCCGTAAATCCGATCAACTCCGGTCACTCCAACCAAATTACATTTACCGTGCTGTGCGAATATGAATTCAACTAACAGTAATTACGTAAACAAACAAAAGCGCACATGTGTGATAACATTGAGAAATTTGTGAGAATCAGATAGTTGACAGAAATTCGGCAGATAATCGAAATCAACTCAGCACACATGGATTCTGATGAAAGTACAACGAACAGAATTCACAATGCGATCAAAATCATCAATTGTTCAGTATAGTTGAGGGCCAGCATGCTGTCAAAACTAGTAAATAAACAGGCTGTCTCGATACAGTTGCTGCAAAATGCTTGTGACATCTGCATTGATAAACGAACTTAACCAACTTATATTCTAGCATCACCTTCTGCTACTCCTTATATTGAAATATTTGATGGACGCTCCTCAGTTTCATATGACTTACGAACGGGACAGTCGAGAAATTGACCACGTGATACCAGCGAATTTTAATCAACAAATCTATTGTATCTTGCGTATACGGCCTACGAGCGCGTAAACAGACAACAGAATATCGGTTAGTGAAACGGTAGATAACGGAATGACGTTTAACGGTTCTGAACGACTGACTACGAAATATGCACGATTAATACGTATCTTCCCGGCCAACCCAACCACTTGAGGCTAACAAACGAACACAGAAAAGACTGGCCTCCGGACAGAGCTACTTTATGTCACTCAATCCGAAGACATCATGGTCACAAACCCGTTCGTATTTATAGGGTTTGGGACTAGCAACAAGCAATGTCAAAGGGAATGGACTAGACAAAAGTCTAGACAGTACCGTCTAGGTGTGTAACCGGGATGACAACAACAGTTGTCACGAGGGCGTAGGTCGATTGTGAAGATCGGGGCCGCGCACGACCATGGCAAAGGTAAAGGTCACTCACAAGCGAACTTTGTCACTTGTGGTCACACAATGTTTTCGGGGAACTGGCAACTTCCCCGACAAAATCCATGCTTCCTAAGCCACCAGACAAGCAAATGTTTGCAGGGGAAGAAATAGTCATAAAAATCCTTTCACGGTACTGTGACCGTCTAGCAGTCAATTAACCATATAAATACCCACCAAGTTTGCGTAACTAAAGATATCATTTATTACTAATAATTAGTTTGGCAGATTTGATAATTTAGAAGAGATCCATTTGCGAAAAATCTGGACTTCGGCTGGATTCGAACCAGCGACAGATATCATTTATGGTGGTGAAAACCGCAATAATTAATATTCTAAGTCTACTTTAACAATACATAGTTTACTTCCTCATACTGCTAGCGTCATAAGAGTTGCCACACTTCAATTTGTGAGCCGTTCGTAATTAATTATACAGTTCGGTATCATACAAATCAAGCGATGTTTTTGGGTATTACATGAATAGGGTAACTTTTGGTTGAATGTTTACTTTAGTATTTTCTGACTGACAGATAATTCTGATCTCCTGTAAGAATGTGCTGAACACTTAATAAATAGGCCCTTGTTTTATGCCGGTTACAGAACAGTCGAATACGTAATGCTGGAAAAGGTACTTCAGAACGCGAGCGTCGTCGTCGGAAACCACTGCTGATTCCTGCAACACCATGTTCACCGTGGACCGAGAACGAATTGAACACCGTCCTACTGGATCCACGTCAGACTGCTGTATGTCGAGCTCAAGCATTGCGTAGTGTATGCGATTGGTCATTGGGCATTCCGGCTGAAAATGCAGGACGAAGCGCACGTGCGGAGTTTCGACAGTGGATCAAAGGTGACGACCGAAACTCAGCAGCTTCTATCAACACTTCGAAAACAAGCAAGATTGGTTTAGAATGTTCCATTCATACCGCTTATGTTGATAGTATCTTGAATGCAGAACGTTTTGTGTTGATCGAGAATCAGTTCTTCATTAGCTTCGTCACCATGACAGACGAGGATGCTCTCACCGCGTTTGATAGATCGACTGATGCTGATACTCCCAACTGGGATACGCAAACTTCTGTGCAACAAGACCACAATATACACACTCGTTTACAATCACCATCGCATGTAGCAACAGTCAAAAACCGGATTGCAGATGCTTTATTTGTGCGCATCCTTCGAGCACACAGGTTGGTTGTTTTATTCAGTATATTTTATCGTAGTTCACATCAAGCTGTGGCGTCGCTCGTTGATAGAGCCAACCCGTAGTTAGTCCCACTGTGTAGTTCACCTACGATTCACTGGCTAACTCCCACTACGTCTGTTCACTCGCTAAATCACGTGAGAGCTCAGCAGCGTTCACCTAGCAAACGTTTCACATACCTGCTCGCGAAGAGCATGGGAAATTGACACTTTCCGCTAGTATCAATAATCGAAATGAGTTATGCCAAAATGATTTAACGTCAACTCTCACATATGTATCGCTTGAACAGAGGTTTGATTCACAAGTTAACCTATGCTAAAGATGGTATCTTCGATACTGAAGAGAAGATATGCAGCGCTTCCTAAAAATCATCTATGAGCTGTTATCATGAACTCTGTTACTTTCAACGCCATTTAGTGGTGTTTTGGATGTGCACTTTTCGCTAACACTTTAGTATACTACACAAAGAAACTTTGTGGTGTGCTGCAAAGCTGTTGGTGAAAGATGTTAACTCACGAAACTGGTTTAACAGTTCAAAGGTAGACAATGTTCAGTAGAGAAGGTTAAAGTATGGAAGCTAGAAACTTGACAAAATGGTTCCGACTGAGCGGATGTCATGTTTTTCAGAGCTTGTTCTTTCATTTGATGGTCAGTATACCCACAACGCGCAATTGTGAACAGATAGGCTAGGCACATCGTTCGGATAGCGCATGCCTTACAGCCATAATAGAAGAGATTACTACCAACATTATTCCGCTTAGGTTAGTAATACCTGATTCTGATAAGTAGTTTGGCAGATTTGTGAATTTAGATGAGACCCAACTGTGAAAAGTCAGGGCTTCGGCTGGATTCCAACCAGTGACAGAAACACCATGTCCCAGCGCGGCAAGCGTGGAAGTTTCACATTTTGTCTCGGTTACCCACCCGTCCCACTGTCTCATATGGAATCTACCAGCTGATCCAAGAGATCGACTGCCCCGGCAGGATTTCTCAAACAGTTCACGCACAAATCCGCCAACGCCACTGTTGAGCATAGAATTTGTGTTACTAATAAGTAGTTTGGCAGATTTATGGTTTTAGATGATACCTAATTGTGATAATTCAGGGCTTCGGCTGAATTCGAACCAGCGACAGAAACACCATGCCTCAACGCGGCAAGCGCTCTACCAACTGAGCTACGAAGCCATACCAAGGGTTCGGAAATTTCATATTTGGACTCGGTTACCAACCCGTTCCACTGTGATCCAGGAGATCGAATGCCCGGCAGGATTTATCTAACAGTTCACGCTGGAATGCATCAACATCACTGTTGATTGACGTGACTTTCTTAAAATAATCAGTTGTAAACAACAAATCCGCTACTGACTTTGCTCACTAGGCAATACAATCAAATATCTAATGCGTAATAGGTTAAAAACACCCATGTAATCATTTAGATTGAGAACAATTTGTGGAGCATGTCTTCCATAAATTCATCATCAGGTCAAAGTGTTAAATAATAGATGTAGATCAAAGCATGAGAAAAATACAATTACAATTGAGCAGAAAGAAGGCAACTACATTGGTCCCATCCGTCAACAGAGTGGTTTGGACGGTGTGCCAATGTTAACTCGGGGTGAGTAGATTGTGCGTCCGTGGGTAGTTGAATAGTGGGCCAAGGGAGTTCCAGAGCCTGAATACACGTCTTGACAACATAACACAGGATGACGTAATCAGATGGCGGTTGTCTCAGCTGAAGTTTTACTGACTTTGGCAACTGTCCAGGATCTCCACAGATGACACGAAAAGAATGACTAGCGTTCAAATTGTGACGTTTGTCTGCCGGGTGCCCAACCGTGGCACTAGTTATTGATTTTCTCACTCCGCTTCTAAATCATGCTGGGTGATGCTTCTTTATGCGTTTACCAGGTTGCCTCGTCTTGCTACCAGTACACTCTTCTGCACAGCAATAGAAAAAAGAGTAAACCGTATTTTCAGTGTGGACAGGCACCTTGTCTCTTGCGTTGGGAGATATCATGAGCATAGCGGCCGAAAAGGTCTTAAGTAGTGCGTTGTAGAGTGTATGATTAATAAAATCTGCTAAATTGATTTGAATGGTAGGCTGACGGATACAGGTTTCTACCCCACTTGATCTACCACAGGACGTGATGGTCCTTTTGTCATGTTTCTGGCAACAGACTTTTCAGAATAGCCATTTCGTTTCACAACGTTAGAAATAAAAGCACTCTTGTTCGATGGTATCTTGCAAACAATTTCTCTGTGCTCTGTATGTGAGGCTGTACATAAGATTCTATGTTTACTTCAACAGCACAAGACTGTTGAAATTTATACATTGCTCTGTACATGTCGGCTTCCTGTCTACTCCCAAAATATGGTACACTCTTTCTCTTTTTGCTGTGCAGCGAAGTATATTGGACACACAGCAAGGCAGGTTAACAAAAGTTTTTTTAGTTTTGTTCATTTTTATCTCACTGACTACTGCTTTAGGTTATTCTAGGGCCAACAAGCATTATCCACATTTACAAACACAATTATTGTTCAATAGGTTTAGCTCGGTCTGTGATTTCGATTTCACAGGAACGTCTCGATCACGTGATTGTCAGCTGATATCGGTGGGACACATATTGTTAACATGAACCGTCAACCAGAACAGTACATGCCCGTGCTCGTGACCTAACATTTGCTTATAATGATTCACTCAGATCTATTTTAATGTCGGCGGCGTGATGGTCAACCAGTTAGTCTCTGATATACAAGCGAGCCTACGTCAAACTCTCACTTGTTTTGAAAGAGTTCTGGGGTTTTTTTCACTCAAATAAGAAGTTTCTGATCAACTGTGAATAGTGTCCGATCTATACTGTGCAACATTAATGACAACATACCAGTAGTATACGTGGTTCCATTGCATGCTGCTTCCTGCGTTTGGTTGACGAACTGTCTTCTTGTGCAAAAGAAGGCGCTCAGTTAATCCATGACCAGTTGCAAAATGACGTCTATTAGTGCGTAAAATTTTCTTCATTTTTTATCCCAAACAAATGGATTCATTGGAACATGGGACTAGCACCAACTGGAACAGGCTGATTTTGCATTTGCTGAGTACATTATGCGACGAAATTCTGCCGTGGCTGCTGTAAGCTAAGATCTGTTTTGCTGTCAACACGATCTTCCTTAGAAACCAAAGATGAATCCTAAGCTGTTCGGTATCTATCAAACAGCACACGCCAGGAGTAAGACTTGTGATGAGTTTGTCAATGTATGATTAAAAGCATATAATGCCACGGGTAACCACTTTGTAAATAAGCTTAGGTGCATGTCGCGAACGAGTTTTTAGTACATAGGAGGCAAGTGGACTGAATCAAGCTAAATGTCAGCGTCATAAGTCAGATTGGAGAACCTACTTGTCCACAGAATACCCGGTACATATTCTCTAACCTCAATCGTCCACAAAAATGTATACAATGGACTTATCAAAACCGATGTCAACATTTTTGGTAATCACCTACTGTCAAATAGCAGTCTGTCGGAGGACGCGTTGTAAAAACTTATTAAACTGTCAACCCAGCTATCAACGTTTGCTTTCAGTCATCTCCAAAATGATGGATGGCTTACCAGATTTATTCTCCAATCGAAAGTAGCAAACCTCGAACTTGGTGCCAATGATCGGTGACTCTCGTAATCCATACAAGATTACTGATGAGTAGTCGGGGATTTGGTTTATTTTAGTTCGAACATCACCCACAATTGATCGCAGCTGTCGAATTCCCATAGACTACCCAGTCGGTCCTTTTCGAAAAGAAGCACTGGACTCGAGTTTCGCTCTCATTAGAGCTCGTCAGTAGAGCATACTAAGATTTTCACTGTTGCCCCATGAACAGCGTGTCCGTGGTTCAAGTCCCGGCAGTGGCGACAATATATACAAGATTAGCCACCGATGCAACCACTCTTGATTTTGTTGAACCTATTAATAGAGTTGATGCTTTCGTCCTGTTTCAGGAACTCGACACTGTGACCTCGATGAGCGACTGCCCACATGATTTGATGATTATCATATTTAAAGTAGGTTCATCGTCTGGGTGAATGGACAGTTAGATTGATTCTTCGCTAATAGCTGCATTACTTCAGCATTATCAAACTATTTTTGTTGTTATGCCCCAACGACTCATAGGTCTGGTGAGGAGTACAGTTTACAAAGGATGTAAAAACTTTGCAGAACGCTCTGAACTGTTTAACTCGGTAGTCTGGCAAAAGAACACATTACAATTTGACGTAAAATCAATGCATAGTTACGCAAATTCGTCAGACCTGCCTATGTAAGATGCTCCTCATCCACACCGATAGTCGTAGATAACGTTAGATGTGGTTGACTCAGATACCGATTGTTTCACACAAGGAGTTGGATCTAGGAATGTTATGAACAGAATCACTGGGAAGACAGTAATTTGTGTTCTTGTGATATGACGAACCAGACGACGGAGAATAAGTTGGCATACATAATCGCCCTTAAAGGGAAGACGACGGAATACGAGCCTTTTGGACACTGTGTTGGGTCGAATTCCTACGTCAGGGGGTTGTTTAAATCTTATAATAAACAGTTTAAGATAACCGTTTAGTTGTAGGGTGGTCTCTAACAGGGCCGTCTCTTTCTGAACAGTTTTCCTAGTGATTCTGTTCGGAACATTCCGGATTTCAACGTCCTGTGTGAATCGACCAGTAGTTGGATCAGCCAAATTCAACGTTATCTATGATTACCAATGTAGACGCGGAGCCTCCTACGCAGGCAGGACTGAGCGTCAGTTCTCAACCCGGGTCTTGGAGCACATCCTGAAGTGGGTCAAAAAACAAGTCATGCAAATGCATGACGTCACAGTGGTGCACATAAACAGGGGGCCTACATCATCCATTGAACGTCATATTCTAACAGTGCAAAACCAGTGCAATCCAACAACGGCATTTCGCGTCACCTAGTCAAAGTAACACAGGCGAAGGTTGCGTTGTGCTGGGGTTGATGCCACTTGAAAATTCAAACCCGTGTTGTGGGTTCAGAAACAACTGTTTGTAGGGTTGCCACCACCACGGTAGTGGCAATGATTGTGAATGCCGTCAGCTGACTTTTTGCGGTATCTCGTTCATTTTCTCCTAGTAATATATAAATGGTTGGTAGTATTCAACGTAAAGATGCAGTAAAATTTGTCCGGACATGAATCATGCAATATCAACCTACTGTCTTCTGTATACCGATTTTTGACGAGAAAAGAATGTCTGAAACGCAGGTACTGCCCAGAATCGGTATAATTTTATGCTAAGACCATTACCAGGCGAATGTGGTGTCTCAGTTATGAGCCCAGACTCGGATAATTTCGGCTAGTTGTTGACCGCGGTGCCAACAAAAGTTACATTTTACGGTTTGATCAGCACCAACCGGAACCACAGCGGATAGTATGAACAGATTTTATATACAAACTTCGTAACCTTTAGACTGTTTAAGTAAAAATCAGAGATTTCTGCCTGGCCTATGGCTGAACGGTTGTTTTAGAAATTTTGTGGGATGAGTGGTCGGATAGGATTTTGGTATATGAATAGATGCTCCAACTTTATCTACAGTTGCATCGGTAGTTTACTGGATCGTCTTATTCTGGATGGCTGCAAAAATTTTGGACAGATAATTTTTCACCTTTGTCTTAATGACTTGAAAGGGATTAACCAACAATCGTTTGAGGGTCCTTTGGTGAAAAGTGGGAGATAGTGGTTGAAACTCCTGGATTGCTCGAGGCATCATAGCAAGTCAGAGTGCGAATGTACCTTATTTGCTTACAGCCATTAATGTGACAAATGTTTCTGATGAACGTACCTGAAATTCAATCGCTGAGTGAGACATAGATCGTGGACTCACTAAATTGCATCAGCGAACATTTTTCCCGATGTTTCAAACGCTGTGAGACTAATACGGCTTATGAAATACACAAACTAAAACCTATGTCCAATTGCATGGACCTGTAAACGCCGAACAGTTTTTATCAAAAGCATTGTTTAATTCCTCTTCAAACGTGACTTCACTTTTATTCAGGAATTCTTGAGTAAAAGATGGCACTCAACCACGTGAGTACTGAAGTGAAACACGTTCAACATCCGTAATATACAGGGTGAAGTTTTGCTTCCAGTGTTGATATAAAATTCCTCCAGAATGGCCGTTTTCCAGCAGGCAATCTAATTTCGTTTGCGCTACGTTTTACGGTCGACCAGGAAATTTGTCACCTGTTGGAATGTAGATGCTAGATCCGGGCATATTAGCCCTAAATTTGTAACTAGCCAGTAAACCACGTCATTTCAGTACGAGATCATTTGCAAGCTGACTACACATTAAGAACTGCCAACGATGCAAAATGTATCAGAGTGTGATCATTTTTTGATAAATGGGAGTATATAACCGATAACCCCGCTGCAAAAGTTAAAACTGTCCATGTCGTGAGATGCAACATAATTTGGTTTCGTTCAATCAGCTTGACTAAAGTCGGTCAAACGTTCGTGGTTGGTCTGCAAACCGTCTGGAGTTGTCGAGAAAGACATACACACTTGATTTTTACTACATGCTTGCTTGTTTCGAGGGTATGCAGCTGTAGAAATCAGTTTCAAGAGTGGGTGAACAAATTTATGAATTTAACGCACCCGTATTACATCCACGAACCTCTTTAAGAAACTGGCTGTGTGTTCTATCTGACGTTAAAACTCATGATTTGGTTAACGGAAAATATCTTTGAGGTGTTTGGTGTGCTAATCTAGTTAAGCTTTAAATAAACATCTCTTTATAATTTATCCTGTGGTCTCATGGTTTATTTTTCAATGGTAGTTGGTTAAAAGCTTGCTTTTGAATGAGGAGCTAAAGCGGTGCTGTTCTTTATCAATTTCTTGATCAACTACATTGGTTCTACTTTTGTACTTCAGGGAACAAAAACCGTTTCGTGTGTTCATTATCCTGCCTTTGATTCCTGGATTCCAAGGAGACTTCGGCGACCCATCGTCCGGGAGCCAAAACAGAATTCATTATTTCACGCGATTAAGTCTGTTCCTCGGTGACTCTGCCCTTATACCCAGGCTGGGAAAATTCATTCCAGATCCGTCTGAATACATATCAGTCTGTGGATTGAGGACCTTCGACGAATGGCCCAACGGAAATTTGGTTAGTTCCGCAGTACTGTGTTGGTGTTCTGGTTTCACCACGCTTCTGGTTTTCGTGATGTCTTAGAAGATTGTTGGTTGCAAACTTAAAGTTACCTTATGAGTTCACTAACATTGTGACAGCCAAGATCGTTTAGATCGAGACACTGGTTGTTGCAAGACAAACATTACAAGCAATTAAGTGTACACCTCGATCGTTCAGTTTCAGTGTCGCGTCCGGTATGTTTCGCAATCTCCTGTCAGCCGTACTGCGCCGGTGTAATTCCAGGCACATAACAGTGCAATCGGATATTTGATTTAGTCTCATGTCGCTTGATGTGGTCTCTTCGCAGTTGGGTATTTACGTTTTTTGTTACATTACTCACTATTATGAATGAGTATCACACAGTAATTGTCAACTAAGATTAATTAGATTTGCACTACCTATTGGTTAATCGTCTCTTCCTATTGGAAAGACAATGGAGACAATACATTGCACAGTAGATCAAGCATGACAGCCTATACAAACTGACCTTTCAACCTAATCGGTTTAGCGAGAGGTGTCCGCAGAGCAGTGAAACATGCCTGCATCCGTAACATCAGGTGAGTTTTCCGTTGAGATCATATGGCTCAAATTTATCTCCTCAGGTGCTGGTTGTTAACAAATGTCCGGATGGATAACGTACATCTTAGTTCGAGTAATCAGAACGCGCCATCATGCGTAGATGGCCAAACTGAAATATACTATTGCTTTCCAACGGAGAACATTTAGAGATTTTTTCTTAAGTTGGTGGATGACGTAAAACTACATGTTTAAATGGAAAGAATTTTCACACCATTTGAAAGCTGGGTAATTTTTGTATTTTGCTTTTTTTGGTACTTGGTCACGTCGTGCCATTTGAATTTTTATCGTGTTCAGTAATAACTGTGTGAATAGTTTTAATTAGTAGGAGAATTTATTTGGTTTGGAAGCCCCAGATCTATCCACAACAGTACAGGGCAGAAAAACATATTCGACAGTCGTTTACTTTAAAAGAAAGTGAGTACACAGCCCAAGATTGAATATTACTAGTTGTGGGCAAGTAACCAATCAGGACATGACAATAGCATGGGTAGAAATCCTAAACTGGGAGACGAGGATTTATGCACGAACCAGAACAACGGTTTATTCTGACAGTTTGGAGCAGCGTTTTGTTTCTAACGTCTTCCTTTTGTGGAAAGGTAGACGTCACTCGTGAGAGTCCACCTTTGGACTGACGCAGCAAGGTCTAACCGGCGACGTCGTTTTGTTAATTGGCCGACTGATTTTCTCAAGTCTCCGATTAGTAGGCGTAGGTGGAGCCAAACTAGATGTAGACTACATCACTTTGTTGAAATTGTCTATGAGTACATTGAGTCAAACAAACAGAACTGGTTTGTTTGTCATTTGTTCCTCTTAATAACCGTTAGTGACTGACAGCACAGAACGAGTTCATACAGTCCTCTACTTAAGTGAGGTGTTGGCCAAGATCGTTGTAAGTATTTGAAGATCGGCTGAGGCATTTTTTCTTTTTCAGTGTCAGACCTGGCCTATTATTATGTGATTGGTCAACGTAACAATTGTATAACTAACGATGTGGTTGACATCATTCCATACCGTAATGACAGTTATGGTCGTAGAATCTTATGAAATAGTATGTAGTTCAATCAGTTGTGTAAGGGCATCCGTTTAGCAAAAGTTTGAGGAACGTCTGTATTGGAACCCACCGCTGCAAATGATCGTCTGACTACAGTGAAATGCCTTTTTCTGGGACCGAAAATAGAAAGTTGTACGTTGCGATAAGTGGGTAGTGTGAAGCTTTAGCCATAAAACAGCTCGCGAAATATAATATGGTTGTCAAAAATTTAATTGCTAAGCCCTTTTTTCTGTCTTTTTCCTGACCTTTTTCATCGGATGTAAGCGTTCTTGGTGCTGTTTAGAGCCGACAGAAAAAGTGTGTGTAATGTCAGCACCCATAGATGTAACTGTTGCAGCCGTGATAATTGGATTAGGATTGAAATGAGTGAGAAGAAGAAAGGAAGTTAGCAATGACATGGTTTTGTCAAATGCAGTTGTACCCATTTGTGGTCAATACGGAAAAGGTATTTATCGTAAGTGCTCGATAGAGTGATGTCCGCATCTCGTACATCTTAGATTTGGAAGTACCGTTGTGACTTGACAGACCCGGACTAGAGCGGAGAGTTGTTAGTTCACTAGACAGTGGTGCGCTTAAAATCGCAATAATGTTAGCCAAATCAAAGCATCTTCTATACATACTTGCTCATTTGAAAAAGGCTCATATTTATTTGGGCGCAAATGAAATATATAACCCTTTTGCAACACATAATCCATTCTGTCGGATAATTTATCAGGAGTTTCACCTATCGTGTATATACTGCCACATCTGGAAGGCCAGTTAATATTGTATCTAGTACTGATCGTAGCATTGTTGGAGTTTTTTCTCAGCACCAAATTAGAGGTAGTTATAGAGAAACAAACTACAACGGATACTGACAGTTGATAGCTACTTCAAGTGCATATCAATTTCTAGTTTGATATCAGCAGCAGACTAGTCCAACTTATCAGACTGTTTTTCACAGTGCAGGTCTACGAATAAATCATCTGGTAACTACGTTTGCTCCGAGGATAGGATTGTAAACCAATGAGGTAGTTAATAAAGATTCGTATGGGATTGTTGATTATTTCCACCACTATTACTGAAATTGCCTGACATGAATAACTCCTATAATTTCTAATCGACTGCTGGTATATCTGTACACGATATCTGGTGTTTAGGACAACATACACTAACTTGACCTATACGTTGGTGTAACAAACCAAAAAAAAGCAAAAATCCTTTTCAGGACGTTTCAGTAAATTCTCTTAATAAAGTTTAGTTTCTGAGACTAGGAAATAAGACTAGAAGCGTGAGTTTGAAAAACGCGCATATAGATAAAGATACTGGAGAAAACATAATTCCCATAACCAACCAAGTCCAAAGAAAATGAGAGTTGCGTTTGACATGCATCAGCTACCCTTGGTTGAGTTTTCACTAAATGACATAATGCATTCAATTTTTGGAGTTGGGCTGAGCAATTAACCTAAAGTACTGCGCGCCACGTGAGTCACTGGATCGCTGTCACATTCTCCTACCGAGTGGCACAATTTATGAGAAATCAACGTAGCGCCTGATGCAATGTCTAATCGCAGATAAGCCTTCTGATAACTACCAGCGTACATTCAGTAGTACAACCGGATTAGATACAATGAATGGGTGTTCTTCTTGATAGCCAAGTGAATTGGCACGATACAATCGTCAGTAGCAAAAATAGCAGTAAACTAGCAAACAGGTTACTCGTGAAGCTTTCTGTTATGTTTGGGTCCTTTATAACTCACATTGTGGAATCAAGATTATGAGAGTTTCTGCAATTTACTGTAATAAAAGAGCCCGGTGGAGCTAATTTTTTGTGGACATTAATAATGTGTGCTCATTGGTTCATCTATATTACTGCATATTTTTGCCAGTTTCATTGCTTATTTTCTATGCTAATCACTCCTTGTTTACCGAAATTTTCTTATCTAGAAGACAAATATAATTTACGTTCACAGTAAGTTCATGGTTGTGGACGATAAAAAGATGATTATCGGCTCGGCTAATCTGAACGACAGAAGTTTGCGAGGAAAACGAGACAGTGAAATGGCCATACTGATTGATTCAGGCGCACAGTCACATGCTAATTTCAATCCGTTTATTCGACGTGTGCGACGCAGTCTGATGGCTGAACACCTTGGTGTTCTGCCTGCAATGCAGCGTGCAGTTCGAGGTGAATGGTCTGATGAGTTGCTCGATAATCCCGACAGTAACGAATTTTTCAATAATGTTTGGAAGGCAACCGCTGACAAGAATGCTCAAATATTTGAACAGGTAAGCCGTTTAAACTCTCAAGTCATATATTGGTTCTGCTCAGTTCAGACCTATTCGAAGCGTTAGTTCGCTCATTTTACGTATCCGTACAGAAACAGATTTTGTTGGCATTGACTACAGTTTTAATTGTAACATTCACAAGTTCATCATCAGTGAGGTCTGAGGTTTTGATAGCGCCTGCATATGCGTTAGTGCTGAAACAACCTGGTTGTAATAAGACTCCCAGACCAAACCGAGGGCCATTTTATAACAGAAGTTTGGCCATCTGCGTATCCACTAGGCTGCAAAACCACCTGAAAAGCGTCAGTTACTGATTACTTTAAGGTACAAACATTGTCTTAGCTTGCCATTTTTTATTAAGCCATTTTCAAGCAACAGAACACACGTATGTCTCAGTCAACTAAATCCTAAGGTTTTACATACTGATTTCACCTGCTCTGTTTTCGAATTTGACAACCTCTTCTTTCTGAATGGTAAGAAACACCACATGAGATATCGCTGTTTGAATGTCGGATGAAAAATTTAATAACAGCAATTTGACAATCAATTTGTGTGGAAAAAAGCGTAATAAATTCCTTTTTTTAGAACTCAGTTCAATAGGCTCGGTGAAAAATTACTGTTGTAGTATCCTCTTACCAGTGTTGAAAAATCCGATAATGTGTTACGAATACTACTTTCCTACTGGTTGATAGCCCTGTGTAGCGAACATAACCTATTTCGATTGTTCCACAACAAAGGTCCAACAGACTAACTACACTCATATGGAAACGTGTTGTCAAGCAAAAAGAACTCGAGTAATTGCGTAAAATGAGGTCATCTACGTCATACGGGCGAACGAAGATAACGCTCTGACGCAATTGTGTCACAATCACGACACAACGGATAATACGGAAATTTGTTCGGCCACAGAACGGGTAGTGAGCCAAGAAAGTTGTACGGTCTTGGTCCACAAGGTAGAAGTATGTAACCGACATCCGATCGCCTTAGTCTTGGCTATAAGGTGGCATTTTAGATTCTTCCATCGATTGTGTTTAATCAAGTGAGTCATGCAAAAAGGAATGGCTGGATTGACGACGTGATTTGAATCTATCGATCACAACATTCCTGAGGAGGGCTACCCGAGGTGGTTGAAACTTAGAGTAATACAACTTGCTCGTAACGTTGGGATATTCCCAATCCATTTAGCAATAACATGTTAAACACGACGCCCAAACTGTTTTGACTTCATTCATACTAAATTTGGTGTGGATATCTTACAAATATACAGTTGTAATTTTTTTGGCATCTGTCCTACTGATCCAGGCAACTTTGTAGTCATGAATACTTTTAAGTAAGCATTTTGTGGTACAGCCCACGAATTTGGTTCCACAGGAGCAAGTAAGCGATTGCACACAGAAAAAAACAGAGACAAACACGTCAACATTTTAACCAACAACGATAAGAACCATATATCGCGGAATGTTACCATTCCGTTTATTCTCTTCCGTCACCAACGTAAAATATTGGAATATGTAGGACATGGGGTAGCAACAACAACGGAAACAATCAACCATTGGATTATCATCTGTGCTAGGACAGACAAACTATGTGAGTCAACAGTTTGTGCATAGACACGGCTGGACAGCGAGTATTTGTTAACGTTGCCTCGGAGAAAGCAAATAATTTCAGACTCTGATTACGTAACAATACTTGAAAAGAGTTGGCGGTGTCTACAACATGACTTGTTTCCATAATCTGCTTTGCTGTGGATGAGGTCGGATTTCGTCTCAATCACTCTGATGTCATTGTCTTTCGCGTCATCGCGTGCAACAACCACTTCAGCAAACGTTGAATCATTGTTTGTCGTAGGCACCTCAACGTGTGGGACAATTTTCTTTTGTGATGATATCATTCATTAACTAGTACTCCATTATCACTTTTTACCTTAACTAGAAGGCCCGATGTAGGGTTTCCAAAAATGGAAGTCAATCGTTGTTCAGCTTCACAATAGGAATGAATCTAAGATTGATATCATAAACAACATACTTCGAGTGTACAGGTATTAATGCCTTTCGACACCGTAACCTGTTGCCGCTAAGGAAAATATACAAAACGCTGCGGCTGTAAATATTTGCATCAGCTACAACTGAACCGTATATAGTTCGATTTGCAAAATAGGGTTCCGCCTAATGTTATTCGATCCGTTGTGTGGAAGACACATTTCGCCATCGTATGATCCAGTTTTTATGACCCGGTGCTACTGTCTCTGGTAAAAGAGCAAAGGACCAAACTAACAACTATAAAAGTTTAGGTACAGTTACTTTTCTTGAGTACAAAAACCGGACAGGCGATTGTGACCATTGTTTATCTTGATCAAAAGTTAGAATGCCCTTCGGCAAGTTCTTCGGAAGCCTATTGATTGGTGCGATTTTTCACCTTCACTAAACATAACAGGAGTATTTTTTATGTGAACTTTGATTACGTATAAAGCTGTTATTAGTCCGTTAAAACGTTCAACGCAACTCGCAGTGATCTGTGTTGATGGAATTGGTTTAACGATTTTTTGTAGACTTTTCGGGGGTACTGGTTTGTTAACGTTTTAATACAGTTTACATGGAAAACAAATTTTGCCAGCTACTTTAATCACACAGGTCAAAATTGTTATAGTTCAGTCATCAGCACTGAATTATTTTATACTAATTTCAGTTACTTGAAGGTTAACGAAATGATAATAATTGTTTTTTCTAAGTAGTAAAAATCATGACCATTCTAGTGCCAAAATGGTTCTATATTGTTGTTGATGCGAGTCCCCGGTGTTTTGCGCTACAGGCCGTAATGCCAATAACGTTCAAGAGCATTTACTCAGCGAGGTATGTGGAGTAGAATCAAAGATTCTGAGTATATAACTAGCATCTTTCATGAAAGCCTAAGAACGATACGTCTGAGTCGCTGAGCACTCCTAAGCCTTCAGTGTTGTAAATTATCCGCACCGAGCTTACTACGAATAAAGACAGATAGTTTGAGTGTCGCATTTAACATGTTCGCAATGAATGGATTGGGAACAACACAGCGTCGTTAGCAATTTGTAACATTCAGTGTCTTAAACCTAATCAAAATTCAATAAATTGCTTTTGATAACATCAGAAAAGATCGATCGGTTCGTACCACTAAACCCGATAAGGCAATATCACAGAGATTTTTATTTAAGAAGATTACCAAGAGAAAATGTTGAAGCAGTTAGCTACAAGACTTTATGAAGAGATGAATGAGCAACAGTCTAACGTAATTCTGAATGAAATCAAAACGCAAGCAAAGACACCTGACTCTTTCTCAACCTTAACAGTACTCATCTTTCACGATTGAATAGACTTCCGAAAATGTACAAAAACAACATATACATAAGACTACATCATCAGTTCTCCGTAAAAGCTGACCGAACTTATCAGTCGTATTTATCACATTGTAGCAGAACAAAGTGGAAAACTGCGTTTTTGGTTTTGTTAACAAACTTGAACACACGACAGTAGGTGGAGATGAAGCTTTTCTTAGTTTTGATATATCTTCTTTATATATCACTGTACCGGTAAGACGTATTACTGATGTTGCTAAAGTGTTAATGGAAAGTGATTACTGTCTTATTGCACATATTAATTTGTCACTTTCCAAAACTGTGTTATTTTTAACATTGCTTACACTCATCCTGTTTCGCGTCTGAAACGGTTGTATAACGAAACGGGTGACGTGTCTGTGGATTTTTATATTTTATCTGCAATAATTTTATCGAATGTCTCAAAGCGCACGCTATAAGTGAATTTATTTGTTCGCAACTAAATTCATTGGTGGCACTTGGATGACGCATTCGTGATTATGAAAAAGACCCTACGGTTGACTGACTTAAAATACGACGGCGTTGTTTTCATGTTGGCTAGTGGAGCAGGACTTAGTTTTCTAGATTACGTTCTCAAATTTGAGGATAAATAGAGATTCCAATTTTCTGTTAACCGTAAACAAACCCTTTTCGGTCGGTATCTCGACCTCAATTGGTCTCACTCACTCGGTGTGAGAAAAATAGTCATCCGATCACTAAATCATCAGAGTTAGTAAAAACTACACCAATGAACTTTCCAAAACAACAAAGGTTTTCCACATTATAGAAACGTTAGGTGCCCATCAGTAACCAGACGCGTTTATCAGAAACACAACCTAACCATTCGACCAGAAAATAAGCCAGAGATCAGATCTTACCAATGTACTGTGCAATAATCGCGTCGTGAACGAACATCTGGAAATAGTCCCTTCGTTTGTTTTGACTACGCCATCCAAACCATATTTCGGCTGGATAATACCATATAACAACTGCCTACACAACCCATATAGTTATACTGTGTATGGACGACCGGAAAGACTGTATTTACAAACTCAAATATGGTGATCGTTATCATTTATAACAGAGATGCAATAAGATAATTGAAATTACGTGATACTGATCAAAAGAGGCACATAACATTCCCTCCAAAAGACGCACTAATTTCAAAGTCCAGAAAAATATTCAGCCGTCATACTGCCCGCACTATGAGCGAATCATGATATACGTTTTTATCATGCGACAGTGATCCATATGGTTTCGTTTATCTATGCGGAATGATGGTTTGCGGAAGCTCTCACTATCCACAGTCAACACATGTGTGTTTGAAAGAGTTTTTTCTATTATACATTTGAATAAAGCTTCTAGTGTGGCTTCGTAGTTTAGAGCAGTTGCCGCGTTTGAGCATTTTGTTTCTATTGCTGGCTCGTATCCAGCCGAAATTCAGATTTTTTTACAATTTGGTCTCTTCAAAATTGTTATGTAAAATGTACACTGGAGAAACATTTCGGTCGTCCCTTTCAGTCACACACATGGGGCGCCAACCATACAAATTAAAAATCAATTTTTATGTGCTCCCAAGCAGACGGTGGTAAATTTAGCACTATCTTGATAATCCACTTTACACAAGCAAATTGCTAATAATATATTTTACCCAAAAACCTTATCCTTCATTATTCAATTATTGTTTTTCACACGCACCTATTGCGTGCATATAACCCGAATTAACTGTTTATAGTGTGTCCGTAAAAGATGCTTAGCCTGAGAGGCTGTTTAGTATACGAAATCCCGTACAGATTATGTTAAAACATAGGAGCACAAACGCGTGCACTCATTTACACGGCTGACGTGTATTCACACAAGTTGGGCAGTAGTACATTGTAATTTGCCCTAGTGGCACGTCCCTCATAGTGCGTACACACTATTCGAATTGTCGCTTTTGGTCCACTGTCTTCCTGGTATTCAGACCTGCCTTTCAGTTTCCGAATGTACGCTCTATACTACTAACAAACCAAGCTGTCTGTTATCTAACACCTCCCCCTTCTGAGGTTTCTTGGCCCCTCTGCATCTGTTAACGAATCGTCTCCGACCAACGTAGTGTTGCTTCCCGAATGACTAGTCTTCTCCTGGTTCGCCACGCTGGCATTTCGTGTCACTCTACCAACTCACTGTCATACACTTGTTTTGCGTCGCCATCCCTCTTGATCGTGTATACTTGGCCACGTTTGGAAATTTCCAAATACGCACCCTACTCGAATCTGGCAACTGTGTTTCAATTATTTCAACATTCCATCCTTTCTACTGGGTTGCATATTTTAGCTTCCCCGTTGAGCTGCCGATTGCTTTTTTGTGTGCCTGCGACG
>JTDE01000784.1:152181-168732 GCA_014338405.1 Paragonimus skrjabini miyazakii
TTGACTCTTCCTCTTGACAACCAGTTCTCTGGTAGAATCGCTAAACTGTGGCCACATTCCAATGTCTTGACCCACCGGAAGTCGGAGAACTCTACTGTACATCAGTTGAAGTGGATATTTCTTTGTGCTTCTTGCACAGACGCATGGTGGGCCAACAACTACAGTGGTAACACAGACTCCCAGTCGCCTTTCTTAGCTGACAAACAGTCCTTGATCGTTCGGTTGTTACGTTCACTGAGCCCACTCGTCTGTGGCTGATGTGATGTTCGAATGAGCTTGATTCCCATTTGTTGCATGCATGTTCGAGACTCCTCGCTTTCAAAACATGTTCCGTGTTCCATCAAGATCGCCTTTGGCAAGGCGTAGTTCTATACGATGTGTTTCATCGTCATGTCTTCCACCGTAGATGCCTTTTAATCCGGAACGCCAGCCGTTCCAATTCAACTGGTAACATGTTCCGTCATGATCAGAACGTATTGGTTCACACGGCAGCTCGGTGGAAATGGGTCTATAAGATCCACTGACCAGATTTCAGCGATTTCGGAGACCGGTATTGACTGCAAGGGTTGTTGCCTCTCCGATTGTCGTCTTTCAGTAACTGATACTGTTGGCATGCAAACACGTTAGTTGTCACATTCTCTTTCATCTTCGGTCAATATGCCGTTTGTTGCAGCAGATCGTATGTCCTAGTGCATCTGGTTTGTGCCATTTCATGGCAGTTTGCTACCAGTTTCCTCCTCAGTCGTCTCGGGATGACTACGACGCCAGAGCACTCAACGCCACGCTGCCACGTCAATACACCCGCACTGTTCAAGCCGACTCGTTTCCATTTGGAAGCGATTATTTCCAGATCTTCCACCTTAATATTTATTGGGATTCTCATGCCTCATACCAGAGCGTCAATCACCTTCAAGACGACCTTGTCCTGACGCTATAGACGCACTAGCGTTGATGGGTCTCGTTCCATTACTAGGTCGTGGACTCTGGAAGGCACTTTGGGAAGTTCGCCGCCTACATGCGGCCGAGAAAAAGAGGCAGCGATGCAACTGCTAGAACAAGGCAAATGATCGATCGGTAAATCACACGCCGGGTTCTTCACAGTCCTACTCAATTCTAGATGTTTGTGATACAACTCCACGTGGAACTGTTGACCAAACAAGTATGGTTTTCACTTGTCCAGTCCTCAGACGATTGCCACGGATTTCTTCTCAGTGGTTGAATACTTTCGCTCTACTGGGGTCAGGACTCTGCCGGCATATTCGACTACTCCTCCGTTTTGCATGAGTACTGCCTCATTGCCTCGGTCACTGGCATCTGCTGCTACGATGAACGTTTCTTTTGTATTCGAAAGTTTCAGCGTCAGTTGTTGCTCGTTCATCTCTTGTTACACTCGTGTGAACGCCATCTGGGAGTCGTCGATTCATTCAAATTGCTTGTCTTCCCGAGGGATTTTGTACAATGGTGATGTAATGGAGTGGAAATTTTTCACGAACCGGCTGTATTACCCTGATAGACCCGGAACTTGTTTCAGCGTTCGCTTGGAATTCGGAGCCACGGCCTCTCTAATTGTAAATATTTTCTCCGGCAAAGGCGTGATTTCACCTTGACTCACCTTGTGACCCAGTAACACCACCGACGATCATCCGGGTTGTGACTTATCGGCATTGATTCGGTGTCCTGAGTTCTTAATGCGACTTAAGACAGCGTCTATATGGACAGCGTGTTCCGATTCCGCGTTACGATACATTACAATATCATCACCATGCACCGCCACATTATCCAGCCTTTTCCCAACTGAACCACCAGGCGTTGAAATGTGAACGGTACCCTAGACAAGCCAAACGGTATGCTCTTGAACTGGTATTGTTTTTCGCTCACTATGAATGAGGTTTTCGCGCGATCTGCGGGCTTGATTGGTACCTACCATTATCCGCAGCGTAAATCTAATACCGTGAACAACTTCGCCTGTTGCAATTTATCAAAAATACCTGCGATGAACGGTAATGGTACAACCGTGTTCAGTGTTACCTCATTCGGTCGTCTACACTCAACACAAAAGCGATACTTCCCACTGGACTTCTTCATCCGGAGAACAGATAAGTTGTACGGATTGTTGGCTTCTTTGATAACGTCCTCATTTAGCGTGTCCTACAGTTGTCTTTCCAATTGCTCTTCTAGCTGAAACGGTATCCTATGGGGTCTGTGTGGTCGAAATGTTCCGGTTGTTGGTATTTCGTGTTTGGTTAAAACGTTGACCATTACAACTTACCAGTGACCCTGAGCTCTTCTCAATCCACACAATGAAAACCGTAATGATGTTTTGAAACTTCTGTCCAGGCGATGTAGAATAATTATTAATGGGGTTCAGAATAATGTATATATGGAACAAAAACATTCGAAAACCATTTCCCAACCAAAACGGTTTAATGTATCCCGTCAATGCATGTGCTTCAAACGCTCAAACAGATGCGTGGCCTAGCTTAAGACAAAAATTATCGTACAACTCAAGCTGCAGTAAACTTCATTTTCAGAGGTAAAACTGATCTGAAACGTCTCCGACGTTTAAATTACACATAGGTACCTCTCATTTAAGTCTAGTTAGATTGATTTTACTTCCAGTCGGCTGGCTATCTAGCTGTTTACTGACTGTACAAAGTTTTGCATTTCACTGTTGTCCGATCATCTTCGTTCAGACGGCGCAACAGCATTGGAACATTACGTTTGTTAATTCTTACAGTGTGCTTTATGAAAAGTCAAGCTCTTCATGCTAAGACCGTTCAGCGGAAAAATATTAATAGACACCTAATTTGGAATGATTACAATGAAAGCATATTCAAAATCGATTATCTATGTTGCCTGATGTCTAAGGCAGAAGAGGTACAGCCTGGAGTTCAGCATTACGGACACATCACTGGATGTGCAATTAAAGCTATACCGCCGCCGATTGAACCAAATAGACATAATTTCATATGTACTGCTCTTCCACCATGAAGCTGTTCTTTCACTACTAATGGGCATAGAACTTGCTTGCGATCCTAGCTATTATTGATGCATATGGTTGATAAGATTATTACTAAAAGCAGGTATATAAGTTATTTAACGTTGTCATTTTATACATATGTGAATCTATCTCCAGGCTTTCTACTTTTTGCAGGTGTTCAACGTAATTCCAGCAAACAGTTTAAAGACCTTCAACGACTGCCAGCAACAGCGACAAAAAATCCCACTGTCTGTTGGTGATCCGCAAAATGCTGCAAAACTGTTGAAATCTATTCGTGGTTCGCTTGTAACATTTCCTCATGAATTCCTGGATGAAGAAGATTTAACGCCCCCGATAGCCACAATTGAAAATGTAGCACCGAGCAAACTTTGGACCTGATTGATACTGTTGGAAAGGATCCGCATTTTTACGTTTAATTCCAACCAAGTTTTTGAAATTTCCAGTTTTTTTAACTTGGCCTCTATTACAACGTGTCTTTTAACATCAACGCTATCACGATTCGATAGGTACAAAAGTGATTTTATACTCAGCTTTATTTGTGAGACAACTTTTCTATCCAGTGATTGTTTACTACAGGAGCAAACTTGATCCCCGAGCATTCTAGTTCACCTCGATTTCAATTTTCTGTACAGTTCCATTCTTTATTTAATCTATTTCCGCTTTGTTTCACGAGTACATTTGACCCGAATAATGGTTTTCCTAAAATCTGGAAATTCACTTACACAGGTAACCTGTGTGGGTTGAGATCTACAACTGGTACTGTTCAATTCTTGCCAAAAATTACATAAGCTAGAACGAAAAGAATTGGCCGCTAATGTACTTCTATTTTAGGTTGTCCAGCGAAGTTGGTTGTGACTGAAGCTAAACTGTTTAGTTCGTAATGATTTCCAGATAGTAAGTCTTTCGAAGAATTATCTTGATTGCATACGTTTTTCTCATAATCAGTTTCGGTATTCTGGCCAAGAGTTGTTCAGTTACTTTTGAATGCTCCTTAAAGGTGGCTACACTAGTAATTGAAAGCAATTCATTCGATTTTGATCTTGAATCCTGGTTGGTTCTGAATGTACCTATTGCCATAGTTCGTGGGGTTTTGTCTATGCAGACTTGCCGTCGAATTTATTTACACTAGAATTTCTGACCTACACTTTGTGCGTGTGTGTGTGTGTGTGTAGTTTATGACTTGATTTCAAATCCTGGCAGTGGCATGGATACAGGTTCATGAGTTCAGAGTTGGTTGCGGGAGAAAGTAAAATTTTTGCTTGTGCTTGATGTTTTGTGTTGGTCGGTAAAAATAGTGTTGGACAGTTTCTAAGTACAGAGAAGAAATAGGTAGAAATAAATCAAAAGGGTGCCCTAATGAGACAGCTAGCGTGTAATCGTATCGGCAAAACAAACCGAGCCACCGTTTCGTCACATGAGCTTTTAATGACTTGTAGGAATGAGGTAAAATGGTAGTTCGCAAATTTGCAGTGCCCATGTCTCACGGATGTGACATCTAAGTAAAAACCCCAACCGATTTACAGTTATGTAATGTGTTTCAGTACGAACAGACGGTAATTGTGAAACAGTTCTGTTTGGACAGTAATGTGCCTACACCGTAGCTTATTTTACACGAGTGACACTCCAGACTTTCATTCTTGTTTAGGGAAAGGATTTGTGTCAGTTGTCAATCCAAGGTATGGAGTATTGTTTAGGTGAAAATTGGGTCTCTCTTGAGGTGTCTGTAGCTCAATGAGAATTGGCGTTGAACTTTCAAAATTTTTTAATGGCCCCCCACTAAAGACATTCAACAGTTACGAAATCTTTTTCATGAAGAGGATGACAGGCCTGTGTGTTCGTTCACAGGTGTGGGCGAATTATGGCAGTCAACATGGTGAGAAACACGTCAGTTTGGGGATGTTCTACAGACCGTTCCTAAGAAGTAAGAAGTCTGTTGTGCTATTTTAACCAAGAATGCACAAGTTATGCGCAGACTGCAACTGTCCGTCACTAGGTCTCGTTCGAATTTGCACTATTGACGAGCTCTAATGAGAGCGAAACTCGAGTGTAGTGCTGCTTTTTCACAGGGGCTGCGATAGACAAGGTCATTTGTGAGTGTTATTCAATTCATGTTAATGGAAAATATCTCAGTAAAATAAACTCACAAGGACCACAGTATGAAACTTATTTTCCTTCATGTTTATAGCGAATAAAATGTACCGTTGAAGGTCATTAGCATTTGCGTGTGCATAAAACAATCCGATTGAGTGGATTTAGCCTTGCCGAAACGCCTTTCAAAAACGGAATGCTTGTGAACGTAACTAGAACCAAGTCGTGTGTAACTAATGGATAAATCAGGCAAATGTACCGAACGGTGTAAACAGCTCCTATAATTTTGAATAGCAATTCTCACCTAAATCGACAAAAATAATGATGGAAGAGGTTTTCATCACACACAAAGACAATCAGCTATCGGGTACACTTTAAGCGTAGGTGAGTTTTCTTTTGCCAACAACACAAGGAATGAAATTTTCCCAATAACTCGTCGTGTTTTATAAATAATTATTGGTCTGTCGTTTACTTACTCGTGAACAATGTTGAACTATAAGTCTTCATTGTAGATATATCCACTTTATGCATACGTATATGTATGCATAGAACTAAAGAAGCTGCGTCAGTTGCCCATATAGCAAAATAAGGTGGGAACAGCTCGGGTCCCACACCGACATAGACAAGCAAACTAGAAGGCATGCCTTTCACTGTTTGACGTCCAGTGATCCAGGATATTATGTGGGGAATATCACAAGCCCAGTTTTCTCGATGCTGTAACATTTTAGCTTTGATGTGCTTCAGAGCTTTGGGACTGGTGCACTTTTTCGGTTATATGTAGTTTATAGCTTCGATTTCTGATCAGTCGATGGACCACGCTCAAATACAGAATGTATGTGGTCTATTGAAAACCGGATAGTATGTTTATGGAGAGAGATGCAAATAGAAATAGGTTCTTTGAACGTGATACATAGACCAAGTAACGTCCAAACGTTTTTCCAAATTGTGTAAGATCCGAGTCCTAAGCATAATGCTGATTGTAGTCACTTAGTAGAGATAACAAATAACACAGTCATGCAGAAACAACAAGTAGCCGACGTAAGTGAGCTACGCAAACAGGGATTATTAATAACTACCTGTATAGACTTTTCTAAGTATAAACGATGATCTTGGAAATACGCTTCAACCGATCTGGATCTACGAAAACCGCATTCAAACGTTAGAGAAGCATCAAATAGCCAGGGAAGTTCAAAGTATCGGACAATTGGACTATGACTTGGACATATAACATGTAGCTAAGTTATAGTAGAATCATATACAGAGCGGAAAGCATATAGCGTCAGAGTAAGGTTGCATACACAGGTTATTTTTTGCGGATACACTCAAATTTTTCCCTCGGCACCTGGATCAGTGCGTAATCAATTCGTCAGTCATCAAGTTTAACTGGAAAACGCTCGACATTATCTTTTAGATTAAAACAACGCGAAACGATTAGAACGTCAACAAAAGGTGTTGGTCCGGAAGAGTAAATATTCGGAATACAACTGATAATAATCATCCTTGTAAGGGACTAACCCAATATAAAGGTATAAACGCCGATATTCAGTTCAAAACGCAGTCGCTGAATAGCTCGCCACAGGTAATTCCAATCTATGCGGAACAGGAACACCAAGGCGACGAGACGCGCTCACCAAAAGTGTATTGCTAAGCAGAATCAATTCAAACAAGTGGTGTTCATTCTGTACAAAAAAAGGTGGTGCAAACTGTATAGAAAAATAAAACGGAGTATGAAAATGTGTACAATACCCTATATCCTGCATCTGATTCAAATGCTACCTGTAAGTCATGTGGTAGCAAACGTTCTCGATTGACCTGTATGCAGATGACATAAAGCTGGTGGGAAATTCGTTGAACTCGGGCGTCCTCCAGGATGACATTCTGAAGATCTGTGAATGGACATTAAGGTGGGATTTACCACTGAATGTTCTCAAAAGTCATATCCTCGCCAATGCTACTCAGTCGACCCCTAGGTATATAAGGGATGCACACGGACGGACAGTCGAACTTGCAACAAAACAGCAAACGACAGACTTAGGTACCCAGGTCACTAGCACGTTTGCTCCAACTGCCCAGTGTGCTGCAGCCGCGACAAAAGCACGAAGAGCGTTATACCGACTAAAATCTGCGATCGCCAACCCATGTCCAGCAGTATTCATTCCACTATACTCGGACATAGTTCGACCCCACCTGGAATATTGTGCCCAGGCTTGGTCCCCGTATCTAAAAACGGACATCGCTGTCCTCGAAAAAGTACAAAAGCTCGCCACACGTATGGTATGGGGTATGAAGGGTCTAAGTTACCAAGACCGATTAAGCTCGTTGAACCTATTCTCGCTCGAACGCCGGCGAGTAAGAGGAGACCTTATTGAAGTGTACAAGATTACCCACCATATCGACACAAGTCCCCTGGCGTGTTTGTTTGTGATACCTCTGGACAGAGATTTAAGAGGACATAGGTTCATGATCAAGAAAACAAGATCACGATTGGCAGTGAGGTTTAACTTTTTCACTAACCGGGTAGTCAACTCGTGGAACAAATTACCTGCAAAGGTCGTGGAGGCCTCCAGCGTAGATGTATTCAAAACGGAGCTAGACAAATGTTGGAACAACCTTTTTCCCACTTTGTACTAATCAAAACATTATTTGCTCTTGCTGTTCAGACAACCTGATATGTTATGTTTCTTTTATCCCTACCGTCAGACCACTACCGAAAGCATTCGCATCAACAGAAAACGCAGTCTGGTCAATCTCCGGATCACACCAGTCAAGCATCAGGACGTCAACAGGCTCAGGCCTTCATCAAGTCCTGGATTTGAAATTGAAATTGACTTGTCATTTTCATAACGCTGAGTGTAACAGGTGTGGTAAAATCAGCCACACTCAGTCCGTTTGTCATAGTTCAACGTCATCTTTTACACATTCCAGTTGTGGCGATGATAACTTGAGTTCCTACTTTCATTCTATTGCTCTTGCTGTTAATTCTCTTGATTCTACAAGTCACATTAAACGAACCTATCTAGTTGATAATTATATTGAACATTCATTCATTGTGGACACTGGTAGCGTTGAATCCTTCATTGCTGTTGAGTTCGCAGTGTCTGAATTCAGACACCTTAAGATGGTGATTATAAAAACTGTCTAAAGTTTCTATGAAAAGTATCACTGGACTTGGTTTTTGTCAAATCTCACTTTGTGATGTCCAATCCAGTGTTAACAATTGCCACTTTCTGGTTGTTGATTGTAGGCCATCGATTGTTGGTTCAAAAAATATGAAACCTCTGAACATTTTTGTTTCATTGTTCTCGGATGCACGTAAATTACAGATGCGCAATTTACTCTTCCAGTGTTCGAAAGCTTCTGGTGGTATGCGTATTTAACCAGTTTCGGTTGAATTTCAGGCGACGAACAATCCCTTTTGGGTTGCGTGAACCTGTCGGAAGAGCAATCGACCAGCTTGTGGATAAAAAGATGTTAACGCCATTGTGACTCCTCTTAAACGTGACGGTAAGACGTCTCCAATTTGCGGTGACTACCGATTCACGTTCAACAAACTCTTTTTGCAGAGGAGTTATGCCGTGATTGAACCAGAGGACATTCTGCATCAATTTCAAGGGTACAAATTTTTTCAAAGCCCCATTTAAAGAAAGCTTTTCTACAGATTCCATTTGACGAGGCTTCCGTGCTCTGACAACCATCAATACTTCTTTCGGACTGTTTCCGTATAATTTTCCGCCCTTCGGTCTGAATGTATCATTTGCTATATTTCAAGATGTTACGAACACCAGTACTGCCAATCTAAAGGGTGCTTCCATCAATCAAGATGATATTGTGCATGCGGCAACCATATTTATTCATGATGAACGATCGTATGTTCTGCCCGAAAGCATTTGCTCCTTACACGTGGCTGTTAATTCTTCCAAATGCATTTTTGGCACGTCCAAGTTCTCATGTTTAGGGTTTCTCGATGATGAGAATGGTTATCGTCCTGATCATGATCGTTTTTCACTTTTATCTAAGACATCTACTTTAAAATTGTTTAGAGAGTTTCGTTCTTTAATGGGTTCTCTTCAGTATTATCCTCGAGTCACTCCTAATTTTGCTTATAAGGCAAAACCTTTACTTTTCCTTCAAAATAATTCTGTTTGGACTGATTTACACGAAAGAACTTTTGATGTTCCGTTGAATTTTCTTCCGATGCAGTAGCAAGCACGTTTTCTCAAAAGTTATCATCAACATTGATTACTGATGCGACCCAACAGATATTGAAGCTGCGCTGAAACAAGAAGGTTATCCTGTTATTTACACTTCTAGACATTCAGTTCAGCAGAACGTGGATACGCGCAAACACAGGAAGCATTGACAGTTTACTGGTCGATCATCAGACTTCACAAATACTTGCTCGGTGCTCACTTCACTATAGTTACTGATCACGAAGCTCTTAAGTCCACTTATAAACCTAATACATCCTTTGATAAGTCTTCTACGGCCATGGTTCAGCGATGGACTATTGCTTTGGCTGTACACTTTAATAGCATCCAGCACCGTTGTGCAGAATCCATTCCCCATGCTGACTTTATCTCGATATGCTGACTCTGGAAAGGGTGGTGATTCAGAGTGCTTATTGACTCAACCACTTCTAGTTTCTCGTTCTTACTTCATTCATGACACACGAAAGTACTAAATCGCAATTTTTACTACATTACGTACTGATTGGAACTGTGGTGTGCGGTAAAGATTTCCTGAATTCTACAAACGTCGAGATGAACTCTTTGTTACTCCCGATGTATTGTTGTGTCTTGGTGGTAGAATTGTTATTCCTCCCAAATTACGATCTGTAGTACTAAATGATTTATACTCCGGTCATTTGGAAAGTGAAAAGATGAAACCATTGGCTAGTCTGACTTGTTGGTGGCCAGAGTTGAATGCTGATTTACGTAACATTCCTAAAGGTTGTGCTCAGTATGTCCACAAAGTACAGTCGCCACCATCAAAATAGACACCTTGGCCAATGACTTGTGAAGCCTGGCAACGAATACATACTGATTATTGTGGTCCATTCCTGAATAAATACTATGCCTTGATTATCCTTGATACATATTCACGTTGCTCGGAAGTTTATTTCACGTCGTCAGCAACTGCAAACTTCACTGAGATTGCATTGAGGAAAACGTTCAATCGGGAAGGAGTACCATCTACGTTAGCTGCTGACAATGGCACTCACTTCACTGCTCAAAAGTTTGAAGACTGGGTAAAGAAAATAGAATGTCTACATCTGCTCACTGAACCAAAACATCTCAATCTAACGGTGCCGCTGAAAATTTTGTGCGTATTCTGAAAACTGCGATCAAGTCTATTTTGAAAAATTGGAGAATGGTGTGGATAACTGTTGTAATTAAAATTGTACTATATAGGATAACGATCGAAAGTATAGGAATTGCAAAACACAATTAGACACAAAAACACAGAACGTATATTGTTGAATCGTACGTACCAACCAATTGTACAGGATATTGAAATAGTGAAACAATTGCATAACAAAAGGAGACAAAGCATGTCAATCATGTTCAGCACATCCGCCACACATTGAATGGGCGTGCAGATATTTGTAATTCCGTGGTGGTCTTGATTCCAAACGTTCATATCTTCTGACTACCGGTTATTCAAGTGTTTTTTCTACTTCAAGAATGGTCTCCACTTCACTAACGTGATTTGCTTCCAATGCAACAGGATTACCTAGAAGGGACTCGTTAGAATTCGAAGCAACAGGATTTCTGTTATCAAACTGACTTCTAGAATTGAACTCAACCTGGTCAACATGTCTTCGATGGCAGGAAAGGTCTTCCAATTCGAGAATATTAACCATCCGATTTCCGTGAGAAGAGAGAACTATTCCATTAACAGGATGTAATTCGTTGCCTTTGATAAACGTAACACCGGCTGTTTCTACATAGTCAAGACTTGTACGCAGAGAACAAGATTTGAAAAGAATCGCGGGACTCTTTCCAGTTACCGAATGCGATGCATTTCTGTACAGCATGAGAAAATTATCGATCCCTTGATCAGGTTCCATAAATGAGTTTGGTGTTAGAGAAGCAATGACAGACTACAGTGTGCGTACAAAATTTTCTACAAGTCCATTGGATTGTGCATGTCATGGAGCAGTAAACAAATGCCGACACCGAAGTCCTTTAATCCATTCCTCTAAAGACTTGGCTGTGAAGTGAGTACCATTGTTGGTGACCAAAGCAGCAGGTACACCCTCGCGATAGAATAGTTTTCTCAACGCATGTTGTGTAAATTCTGCACTCCGTGATGAAGTGAGAAAAAATTCAGGCTATCTAGAATAAGCATCAATGATCACTGGGGCATAGTATTTTCCCAGGAAAGGACCACAGTAATCAACACAAACTGAAATGCTTCAAACGTTACAGGCCAAGGAAGCCATCGTGATTGTTTCGCATGAATCTTGCGTACACATTGGTACAACTCTTGGCAGTATGTTTAATATATGATTCCAATTCCGGCTACCAGCAAGATAAGCGTGCAAGCGACTTCATCTTATCAATTCCCAAATGTCCGGAATACAATTTCGTAAGGATATCAGATCTCAGAGTCGGTGGAATTACAACACGGTCATCAAAACATAGTAATCCGTCTGGAGCAATGGACAAACTTTCACGGCGACAGTAAAATGCGGGAAATCTACGCCGCTCCTGCTGTGTCCAACTACGTCTTAAGGCAGAAATAATAGGACCAAAGAATTTACGAGTATCGCACACAAGTGCATCTCATTTTACTGGCAGTGGTTGAACTAGTAAACAGTCAGTATTGTCAGAGTTTGAGTCAGGCGACGGAAATCTGGATAGGTAATCAACATGGGGAATAGCTTTTGCACTAAGATGAATGATTGTATAATTGTAGGAACTGAGGGCAATGCTCCAGCGTCGCACCATAGCAGCAGATGACTTTGCCAGCTATTTGCTGGGATGATACAGAAATTTTAAGGTTTCATGGTCTGTTGCAATAGTGAGTGAGAGTCCAAAAAGATAATTATGAAGTCTTTTAACAGCCCAATATACTCCAAGAGCTTCACGTTGGGTCTGAGAATACCCACGTTCGGCTTTAGACAAATGACGTGAGATGCATATAACAGGTCTACCACACCGTTCGAGAATCGCACCTATTCCAGTGGGAGAAACATTTGTAATTACAGTCAAATGATCTTCGGCAGAAAACGGTCTTAAAACAGCAGTAGTTTGAAGATGGTGAAGCAGAGTACAAAGTGGTTTTTCGTGATTAGTGGACAAAGATAAACTGTTGATGGATAACATGTTGAACAAATTAGTGGTACATTGAGCGAAATTTGGAATAAAACGGGAGTAGTATTGGAGTGCACTCAAAATAGAGCGGAGTTCATGAAGATTAGTGAGTGACGGTGCATTCACTAATGGGGCTATGCGTTGTCACTCAGATTTGAAGCCATTGCAAAAAACAATGCAACCAAGGCATGAGAAAAAACTGCAAAATTACACTTATTTGGGTTAATGGCTACGTTGAAGTCAGAAAATCGTTTCAACAGTGAAAGAAGGCAATAATCATGGGTGGGTTTATTGGAAGCATAAACAATAGCGTCATCTTGATAGGTTTCGATACCATATAATTCTTTAGTAATTGCACTCATGACATCCTGAAATACGGCTGGCAAAACGTTTAAAGCAAATGGTAGAAAATTGTATCGATACAGTCCGAATTTTGTAGTGATTACAGTCAAATTACTTGATACTTCATCAAGTGGTATTTGTAGGTAAGCATCGATGCTTACCTATAAATACCACTTAAAAGAATTCTTTTAATCAATTTTCGAAAAGATCTTAGAACATGACAAACAATACAATACGTCCTCGGGTTCTTCTTTTGTGCAGGTGCGTTGTAGTGGACATGTACTCAACGTTAACCTGTAGTCACCACAAATTCTCAGTGTGATTCCATCAGCTTTTAGTGGTGTCACTATTGAAGTCACCCACTTTGACGAGTCAACAGGCGTTAATACTCGAGAACCTGTGCACAAAGAATTGCAATCCATGTGTAATAAAGGATGCTTTATCACACATGCATTGCAATTCTTTGTGCACAGGTTCTCGCAAGCCAAATGGGATGATTAGTCTCTTAAGAAAGACTGAATCCCACAAAGCTTCAAGCTTTGCCTTCGGTATTCGCATTCTCCCTGTGGCCTTAGAACAGTCCAGTATAAGTTGTCTAATGTCAACGTCGTTCACTGATGTCAGTAGCGAAATGTCAGAATGTAGCAGTCGTAAAACTTTGAGTCCAAGAATATAAGGACCTGAGCTTCAAACTAAAAATTGGCAGTCAATAGGGCTAGCATCGAGCAACTTCACCGATACGGTGCAGCAGCCTACAAGAGGCAATGAATTACTAGTGATACCACAAATAGTAACTCGTGTGGGTTACAGAACTGCAATGTGAATGTGAAATCATCGATTCAACACTACCGGTATCAACAATAAAATTGTGACTTTCGCCAGAAGCAGACACTAACGTTTTAAAAACATGAGAAGTGTTTCGGGTCAAAATAGATAAAGAAGGAGTAGAAATGTTATCAGTTAATGGTTGAACATTCGAATTAGAATTTGTCGTTAAGTGACATGAACGTCTAGATTTACATACCGCGGTATGCAATCGCGATTTAATATGGCCCACGTACGCTGCAGCTACATGTTTAGTTTCCCCCTATTGGTATACACCCCACCCTGTGACACGGTTCCCCCCTAATGTATCCCGTCAACCCTGTGCACCCTGTGAGTTAGTCAGGTGTTTTCTTAATTCCTATGTCGTCATTGGTTCGCACTCGCAATAAATATACGGGACGGCATCAGAAGGGCACCGAAAAAATGAGCGTAAACACTGCTGATTTGTCTGAATTGTTTCCGGAACACTTTGCTAGTGTCATGTTCCCACGGCAGTTCCCGAGCTTAGATGCAGTGGGAGCCGAGCTTAACCTTTTCAAAGTTCGGTCTGGCTCATCTTACTGCATCCGATCAACCTGCGGTCGGTGATCATAAGAGATGCGTCTACGCATGCGTCCGTAGGGTCCAAGCATTGCGCTCAACTTCTGGTGTTCGAGAAAGAATAAACGTCCAAACTGGATGCTCGGCATTCTTCAACGTCAATCAGAACAATTGCGGAGGATTTCGGGTGACCAAATGTGTCATGCTTCACAATCATCAGTGCAACATGAATGTTGCAAAATACGAGGCATCAAGGCGTCGTTTAACCCCGGAAGAAATCAACGAAATTCGATCATGGCTGCTCAACGGGACCGTATCCTTCAAAGTGACTCAATACATCCGCATGCACTTTGACAAGAAGACAACAGAAGACAACGTGCACGCATGTTCGCGAAAAGAAACACGGTTGGTTACCTAGGTCGTTTGAAGGCCAAATGAACACAACTGGTAAGTACTTTTTAAACGTAGATGCTGAGAACCGCTTAACACAGTTCATGTTCATGAGTAATGAACAAATAGAATTTTGTTCGGCACTACCCCGAGGTCGTGGGTATAGACGCCACTTACAAGAACTGTAAGGCTAGATACAGCTTGTTTGTTTTAGTTGTTGTAGATGCTAGTGGAGTCGGCCTACCAGTCTGTTTTGGTTGGCTTTCACATGAAACTACGGTAGCCATCGCAACGTTTCTCCGGCAATTCATCATATTTGTCGGACCAGCGGACAGGAAGACAATGATCATGGACGATAGTGCGGCGATACAAGCAGCAATAACCCAGGAGCTGCCGCACATCCGTCAACTGCTGTGCTGAGTGCACATTTTGCGTAACGTACGCAATAGAACTTCACACAGGACTCTGCACCAATGGTTCCTGATCGCTGACACGTAAACGCTGGAGGTACGCTGCAGCCTTATCCATTAGGTATACTACGGACGCGTCGTTTTACAATGAGTACCTGATGTCCAGGATCATTAGGAGATCTGAAAAACGGGCCAACTGCCGCAGCCCGAAGATCCCGACATTCGGCAGGCGGGACAACAACTTCGTCGAAGCAACCCATCATTCAATAAAGCGGCACGATTTGAACGCCCATATACGAATCTGGCAGGCAACGTTAATCTCTACCACCCGTTCTGCTGAAATAGCGCTGAACGCACTGATAGGTGTGAACGTCCGCTGTGCATGACACAGACAGTGCCCTGCCTGAAAACCTGCGGACGTTCACCACTACCCCACACGAACGGGGGGTGGTGATTCACGGACAGTTTGTACCGAGGACACTGGGTCTATCCGGCTCATGAAAACACCTGTATAAACAACGCGATAAGCCCACGTGGGATGATGGTTAGGTAATCTTTGCGTTCTGATCGCACACAATTATCGAACCGGATTTGGAACAAAGACACCCAAGCTGGGTTTGATTAAAATCCCAGCTGGCTCCAATAATGCTAAATGTTTGGAAATGTTTCAAACGAACTGTAAATATCGGACGTTATAGGTGTGCGATAAATTCTAGTAAAAATGGCACACCAGATCTAATATAAGAATTCCTATTCCATTCAATAGTCTACCAGTAATGTTTGCATCGTTTGCAACCATAAACCGCATAGACGCGATTCAACCAAGTTCACTTGTTCAGTCTATGTTACAATTTGTTCCTATTCCATTCGATAGTCGATCGCTAATTTTTGCACTATTTGCAAAGTTACCTTTGCCTAATTTCCAGCTTCATTGTTTTGTGTAATTCGACCTTGCGACAGTTTTCTTTGCCACATGATTGACAAATTAAAGCCGTATTATTCATCAACACATCTGTGCCACTTTGACATATTCTCACCTTTCAGGGCTCCTGATTGGTGTACATGATTCATTTGTGGTCACACATTTTGCTACATTGTAGTGACCTGGAGATACCCCCAGTCTGCTTAAGCAGACAGCAATTGCTGTACGATGTGTAAAATCCTTCCTAAAATCTTAGCCCACATTGTACATAGGACCTTAAGGGTAATTGCCTACCGTCTGCTTGATGCATGCGATCGCGTTCGTTTGTCTGCATGCTTGTAGGCCTATGCGCGTCAAGGACGCCATACACATTCTACCGGCTTGCTCGCGCGCTCGGCGGTCAGCACGAGTGTAGTTTGAGTGTAGCTTGAGTGTAGTTTGAGTGTAGTTTCAGAGTAACAATGGGACAACTTGTGACGCTTATGTGACACTCAGAAAGCTACACTCAAACTACCCTCAGATTACATTTGCGATTACGCCCTTTACGCGTCAAGCTGCACTTACTACGTCCAACCTTCGGTCATACATTAGACTACCAACATGACTGTTTACCGTCGTCCTTGGAGGCGCTATGCCGCAAGCAGAAGAATCATATGTACTGGAAAAATATATTGTATAAACACAACGCGGAACATGAGGAGTTATCTTTCATCG
>JTDE01000785.1:0-22443 GCA_014338405.1 Paragonimus skrjabini miyazakii
CACTTTACGTCCTGTTCAGGATGAGTATTCTTTTTGATCAAAATTTTGATGTCTTGGTGTGTTGCTTAACCCAACCTTTTTGTTAACACACTTGCGCCGTGTTCGTCCTGTACATACCTGTTCATCTGTGTTACTTTGTTCATACTGTCAGACGTTCGGAATACTAAAGTAGTTTTCATCTCATATTTATTTTGTGTTGATGCAATTAAGTTAGATTGGTCAGTTTCTGTCGAACTTTGCTTCCCTTGTTCGAACACCAAAGCGAAAGCCAAATTTACCGCATGCAGCAGTCTGCTCATGCATATTCACTTAGATAACTTCCGTATCGCGATGTTCAGTTTCGATGACTGTCAAATGCTTTTTGAAATCCGGTCGTCCGATTGACTTGGTCAGACCAATGAATATTGTTACGTGATTCTAACTTACAACAGCTGACGGTAACTGGAAGAGTTTATGTGAACGTAATACATTGACGACCAACGCGCTCCGCCAGAAATGCTTACTTCATAGTTTCCTGCAATTATGAGGCTGTTTTGATTTATTTGTTCACTTTTGTAATGTTTATTTTATATAAAGTTCGTTGGTTTTATCTTATCAACTAATGACTCAAATGATATAACATCTCGCGGTGAACGTTATCATTCCGTTTCTTTTGATTAAGGAAAGCATGGATTGCTGCAGTTAATATTGACCTCAAACACTGTACTACAGTTTAAGTTACAATACGTTCCTTTCGCTTTAGTTTGCTAAATCGTCGTATAACATAAATTTACTGTCGGCTATCACCAAAATTTAAACCAGAATTCCGTAATCTAAAACCATTTATGAGTGTTTATTGGCACACTATCTGCCCCGCCTACAATAATCTAGAACAAAACATCACAGTATAATTCTAGTCCTCGTCTATGCTATTAGATGTAATACATTTATAAACAAGTGATGAACGACAACCAGTTCACACCAACAACTGTCGAGGTGGACGTGTTTCAATGTACAGAGAGCCTAGACAGTTCGTGCGTAAACTTATGAGGATATAAGACTACAAATCTTCTTGGAAGATTGATAAAAAATCACGATTTGATAGAGGATAGATTTGGTAGATTGATATTTTGTTGTTGATATATTTGTATCAGAATTTCTTAACATATTCATTAATGTGGTGTACAGAGAAATCAATAGTCTATCAAGGCAAGCAACTTGCTGTTCACACTGAGAGAAAGAGAACGTTTGAACAACAGCGTTTTGAGTAACAGATAAGGAAAGAATATAGAAAAGACGCAGTTTTGAAAATTCTGGGCTTCGGCTGGATTCGAACCAGCGACAGAAACAACATGCCCAAACACGGCAAATGCTCTCTCAACTGAAAAAGAATTTATGATTGTCTGTTGTTATTTTTCAACCTGAATTTGCGGCTTGTACAAACGAATTTTGATAACTTCCACGTCTTGTTGCCGTTTACTGTATGACTTTCAATAAATTGTTTGAACAAACATATTACTAGACACATTGACTGAAGTGTTGGAATCAACTAGTTCTCTCGGATGACTTGGTTTGTTCGATATAAATCTACTATTACTCTACTAGTCATTGGATTTTGGGGCTGCTGCTGATCAACACTCTGGTTATGTTTCATTATTTAATCCAAGGCAACCTCAGGGATCAAGCTGGAAATGAATTTTACAATGACCTCTTCTACTAAATGTACACCGGTTATGCTCACCCTGTTATTTTGCTGACAGTTACAAATATTTACGGCTTACCGAGTGTTTATGTAAACACTGACATTTCGTAATAAACTCGTATTCAAAAAGACCGGTTGATATTGGCAACAAACATCAACTGAATACTATAAACAGCATTTCCGCATTTGTGCAAATGTCTGGGATTGTTGAATAACCGAAACTCGCATGACACAAACTCAACTGCAGGGCCGATTGCACATTAACCAGTGTGATATAAAACAAACTTATTTATTTTGGACGGCGTGAATAGTGAGATATGTGACCGAGATGGTTTTAGGTCCTTTGGTACTTATGTGTTAGCTTGTGATCCAAAAACCTGGTTTTATCATGTGGCAACTCATCGCAACTCATCACAAAACGTTCTGCACTATGTTAACATCCATTCATCTTTGTTGTACGAGTACTAAATAGTTCTCCAAGAAGGAACAGTTAAAAGCTTGATATATACGGATAACACAACAGTTATTCATAGTGTTTCGGTGGAAGAGGTTAACCATACTGGGAACACATACAATAAACATCTGTACTCCTTGACCGACTACATCGCATTATACAGAGCGCATCTCATATTTTTTCCTAATGTGGCGACCGTAAACAAGTATGTTGGAATTATGTGGAAACATTCGATTAGGTGAAAATAAAACTAATCGGCGGAAAATCCTGCTTCCAGTGTTTCATTTTCAAGCTAAACACAATGCAGACATGTATAAACTAGTTACCAGGTTGAATTTGGGAAACGGTTATTTGATAAAAGCAAAAAAACGATGTGAACCGCAAGTCAAGATGCGCGTTAAGACAGTAACGTAATGATGACAAGGTAGATTGATCGTCACACACCACGAGAACGTTTGTGTACTGAGTGCGATTAGGATACGTTCACTCATGATGGGTTCATCTTTTTCAGTTTTTGACAGTCTTCGCATTTTGTCTGTGACTAAAGCTATCACACTCAGTACTGTCCTTCCTGCTTGTGTGTATAAAATATTTGAACAATTCACATTTTCTGTGCTCATCGGTTATCATTTTGTTAGGGCTTTGCTTACATTTTCGAGTAGGGTGAAAATCGCCCCAACCTTACTAAATGTGAAAAAGTAATTGATGTTTGTAAGTCATCATTTATGATTCGAGATATCCCATCAGTTCTTGTAAGCAGCTTACGCGTCTTATCTTACCCATACACAACTGTGAGGTATGTTGCTGTCCAGTGGGAAGCGAGTGCTAAACATTGTTCACAAAACTTTCTAAGACACGGTGCTACTTACTACTACTGAGTAGTCCCTGGCATCCGGCAATATTTTGTGTCATGTGGATTGTTACGCCTTCCCGATTGAGTCAGTCAGCGCGGACTGTCAAAATCCACTACTCGTCAGCTGTACTTGACTTAAGAAATCTAACACGTTTATTCACCGGAATAACCTTCAAGAATTTCGGACCAGCCATTTCATTTTGCTTACCGAACCAATCTTCTCAGAAACCGCTTAAGTCGTGCAGGGTGGTCCACGCAATCCAGTTTACGGACAACCATATTTCATTCCTAGAAGACCGAATGTGAAGACTGGTACTCGGATAGAATTTACTATCCCTGTGTAATTGTACGGGAGCATTTAATCGATTTCTTTGGAAACCTAATACAAAAAGGGTATATCTGAATGCAAATGGTGCGATCGAGTGTGGGCGTCTGTCAATTGTGAAACTGATAACTACACTTTGGTCATCGTTTATTTTCCTGCAATCGGACTGGTACTGACTAGTAGCGATGTGTCGAAAGTTTCAATCCATGAACCATTATTGTTTGTGTCATTTGTAATGTATGTCACAGAGTATGTCAACTCTGTTGTACTATGCTGATGACATATAATATGTCGTATGTTGAACAGAAGTCAACGTTATAAAGCCTCATACTTCTCCCAAGATTATTTTACTGTATCTTTTCAAGTGCACAGCGCCGTAGAGAATGGTTGGTCAACAATAAGAATGATTGTGAGGCAAACATTCAGAATATCATACTCCAGTCTACATTCACAGACAACGCATCTTGTTCCTCATAAACAATTCATTACCAGGATAGGCGGTTTATTTTGCTATTTGCCTCTAACGCGACACTCTATTCTTAAGGCAAGACGTATGGACAAATTAATGATGTTGCTATGGTGAGTCATATGAAATCGTTGTTGGTCAATACATTTTTCACCCATCTCAAGAATAGTACAACAACCAGCATCGGCAGTCCTCACTCGTATCACTGCTATGCTTGTGAAATGTTTTGTGTTGTGGGATGAAACTGAAAGGATCCTGCCTGTGGATGTAATAAGTAAGACCAAACAATTTGGGTAAGAAACTGACGACTTGCGTGCATCCCCAAAATCCAACCCTGCTGAAACTCCAACATATCAACCAAACATTCAGCTTACTACAACTACTCACGCTCTGGTCAATCTCTTAACTTCCGAAGTCTTGTGCCAATTTTATACCAAAAAGGGGAGTGATTCGGACGTCTATCTACAGAAGTGTTCGAAAGAAAATCTACCAAATGGCAAATACATATTCTACGGTCTTTATAGATAAAGATGCCAAAAGTCCAAGACTCATCACTGGGAATCACCCAGTGTTCTCAAACCGCAGGGTTTTCTGTAAATGTATTCCAAATTAATGACTCCAGCAAATTGTCAAGAATGTGCCCGACAAGGTTTATCGTAGTGTCAGAATGCAATACTGAAACTGAGTCAGTTTCCCACATCTTCTGATAATACTAGAAGCAAACCAATCTTTGCACATGGGACTTTCTACAAACCCAATCATTCATTGAAAAATGTCCTGATACTTAACACCACTTCATAGATATTTTGCTGAAACTAACAAATCGAATGACCAGCCTGATAAACCTATATCAGTCTGTCTGTGCCGGAGTACACCCAATCCGAAACATCCTTCCTATTGCATAGGCTTCACCATTTGACGAAGCACAGATTGTGGACATTTAACGAACACATCACGTAAACTGACCACAAGAAATACTCAGGAAAATTGGGAACCTTCATTGTTGTTGTTGGTTGATTGTTTCAATATTTTCTATAATATGTTCCCTAAGTCGCGACTTGGCTATCAACCCGACTCCAGTTCATTCTTTTGTCGATTTTACACCCACAGTTGGTAAAATCGCCCAAAAGTTTTTGTCCTAAATATGCTAAGCCGCCTATTTCTTGACAGTACAGCATAGATGAAACAGTGCGTAGGCTGTATATTGAGTGTTCACTTAATCATGCTTGTTCAGTTTTGATCCAAAATTGAAACGGTTTGCGTGAAACTTGCTAGTATTAGTAACAAGACTAAACGGAGAATATTGCAATCGTTGGAATTCGTAGAAAAATTGTGGGCAATTCGCATTGTGAGGATGATTCCATACTGCATGCCAGAAGCGAGTCGAGTAGTTGACCGGTATGCAATAGAAATTCAAAATTAGTTATTTTGGGGGTCTTAGATTAATACATGGTGAGGGCAGCAACAAGGGGGTGTAAGATGGACAGACTAGCACACATGCGGATCAAGACACACGCTGGTGTCGTTTATCGAGTAATACCCAAAGAATTGTGCAGAGGATTATGAGCTGAAATGATCAGTAACAAATTGGTTCTGACAGTGACTTAAAGCAAATTCCGATGTCATATGATCAAAATACCGGTTTAGTCAAGTATTTAAAAATAACTGCCACTAACCCGTTTGAAGCCTGGATTTACGTTAAATGATCGTATTAAACTGCCGACGTAATATGCAGTTTTGAAAGCAAGTCGAAGCGGTCAGCTGCAATGAAAAATACTCACTTCGCATTTTCCTACGTAGATCACGTTCACAGCCAACCATTATTCACTTGGACTTTACTAATTTATGCAAAGAGAATGAACAAGGTGAAATCGAATCAACGCTGATTGATCAGCTACTATCCTATCCGCCGGATCCATATGTCGAGACACTATCTGCTGAAAATTGTGTTCAAACGGGTTCACTTTATGCTTATAAAATGCATACTTATCTAGAAAACACTGCTGTTTTGAACCTTCTGGTGTATAATGGAAAAATTGGGTTTTGTTTACACCCCCATGGGTACTCTATTTATTACAGTTTAAGTCTAAAAGCAACCACATTTTACCCTGGAAGAATTCCAAAGATTATGGTAAAATCAAACAAAGATGATTCCGTTTTGTGATATGAATTCACCGAGAACAACTCAAAAGTTTTGGTTTATCCATTCGATTTTTTCTCGACGTTCTTTGAGAAAATTCATCACAACCTACAACTCGTTTCTAATTGGTATCATTCAGTCTTTTTACTAGTTATTGGTAGCAGAACTGGTATACACTGCATAGGCGAGTAGCCCTCAGCAAACAGCTACTAAATGATTCTCGTCTGTTATTCAGACAAATGAAAGTTACTCACGAGTTTTTGATGAATACGATATACGAGCGTGTAGTCAACCAATAAGGATTTCTTGTTAAAACAAAATAAATATCTATATTTTTACCACCGAGAAGTAGTGTGGAATTTTGGTTGATATGAATTCAACGCACCTCACGAATGGACGAAGCCTTAACACACCTATCAAAATTACAGTAGTCCCTTTCATCGAAAAATCACCACACTCCAGTTTCGCTTCCGTCAAAGCTGGTCAATAGTGCATATACTTGCCATGGTCGGGGGTTGAAATACGGCCAAGTTTTTACCAGGCGATCATGTTAACCACTGACTTCACGCTAGGCACTATTGGATCACTGTATGTAAACGTTCAGCCTCATTGGTATGTTATTGGTGCTCAAATGACTCGGGGATACAGTGAATGCTGTGTTAAATCCAATCAATGACTCAATGTTCGCGGCTTCCCTTCAAATTGAAATTCCAAAATTCTTTTGACTTGCCTAGTGACATTTCAATTATTGCTACGTACTGTGGTTTTTTTTTATATGACTGCAGTATCACACTGTCAACTACCACTTTTAATCGGGTAAATAACTAGTAAACAGTTAAACATGTATTGTCATTCAATGTGTGGTATTTAATACAGATACCTAATCATACCAAAAATATTGTGGAGCATCGAATGGAAAGTTGCTTGAAGTTATCGAAAACATTGACTAAATTATTCAGCCACGTTGTCAAACCTAAACAAAGCTGTTATTAAATAAATGTAGATTCAACGAATGACGTTTCGGTGAAGCAATTCATCATATCATAGATCGTCTAAGCTCATTAGTGTGATGATAAATGGCGTTGCTTTTCTCAGTCAATCTTTTGCACATTTCGAAGTTTTTCTCAGTTCTTGAGTTCGGAATTTGGGTTATTCCACGTTGGAAGACAAGTCGATGCATTCACCTGGAGTATTTGGATATGAACAAGTCTAGTGTGTAAACGTGATTTCTCCAATCTGATCAATAACTGCGTTTTAAAAGGGATACTTCCAAACCGTTACGCCCGCTCAAATCGAAAATTGTTTACATGATGTGTTGAGTCAGATAATGAAAGATCCGAGTGTTCTGCTACGATAAAACTGTTGAATAATATTATTGTTACCACCTGATTGGCTGAGAGTCAACGCAACCAATGACACACAGACAAGCCAATCACTGAACATCCACCAATGACGTTACTGAATTAAATTGCATCAGCTGGTAACGAGAAACCACTGACGTGGCGGCCAACGGTCCACATTTTACTGTGTCAGTGTGAACCTGCCAACTCTTACGCAGCCCACATAATCACTGAACCACCACCAAGACAAACCAAGTTTTCATAAATTTCATCTCTACTTTCTTTTCAACCTTGAAAGTTGGTTTGATTGGACGTCGTTTACAGGATGAATTGTGAGGGTGATTTGAAGAAAGGCTTCTTATCCATCCGTTGTCATGACTACCATGTACTTATTCTGAATAACGGCCTACCAGAAAGACAGTTATCTGCAGAATTCATGATGAGGTAAGTAGGTTTCAGAATGTGCAATTTTTTGTAAATCGATATTATTATGGCCAATGTTTCATTGGAAGGAACGTCCAGCCTACCTGCAAATAATAGCAAATAATTCACCCACACTATCGTTGACGATCACACCAGTGTTTTATAGTGGATCTGATAACAAACGACTGAACCGGATAACCTCAATATGTTATCCGGCCGCTAATTAAATAATTTCAATTTTATTACTAAGTAGTTTGGCAGATTCATGATTTTAGATGAGGCTTAACTGTGGAAAGTCAAGGCTTCGGCTGGATTCGAACCAGCGACAGAAACACCATTTCAATTTGAGTTCGTGAATTACAAGTAACCACAACCAACATATCTGTGCACATCAACTCTACCGGCAGACAATTTTACTGCTTGTCGCAGTGCCGTGCTCAAATAGTCGTTTATTTTTGATGAGTGTTTCATGTCATTGTTGTGCGGGTGCATGTATATCATTTACACATGAGTACTCAGACACTCACTGGAATTTAAGAAACGTACTTAATTGGTAGATACATTTTTGTTGTTCTTCTTATGTTTGAAACGATAAAGTTGACATATATATTCTTGTAGGTTGGTATGTACGCTACTGATATCCTTTCGTGATGGACAAAGGAAACTTTAATAATAACGACGTAAATAAACACCTGGATTGTTTTTAACATCCAAGCTGTACTTTATAATGCATCTCGAAGTGATAGGCTGTTAGCGCAGGAATTGTTCACAGTCGACAGGTATTTTGTAAGTTTAAACGGATTTTTCACCCAAAATTTATGCGAAATTTGCTGATCAGATTCAAGATATCATAAGTAAATTCGCTTCGTCTGACTAACCACTCAACTCTATGGTATTTATCTCGATATTACAGCGCTTAAGTAGCGCACAAATTAGGTTTAACTAGAAAATAATGAATGATACTTCAGTGCCACAACGCTAACATATCTGGTTCGTCAAACGCATCAACTTTGTTCGAGTTTATCATTAGGAAAGTGTACATAATATTAGAGAAAAGAATGATTATTTGATGATTATCTTTAATTGACATCATTCTGATGGTCCATAGAATAAAGCCAATTTCTCCAAAAATTTGCAAGAACACTGGGCGGAAAAAATAAAAAGAGATCAGTATTAACTTGTCCTGAATATCGTCCACAGGAAGGCAGTTGTGAATGTGTATCTTTGAACCCTTCCATTTTTAGTTGATGAGTTTTTTGTTTGATAATACTGCATTGGTCTGTTGGTCAGCATTGAAGGTAGCATTCAAAACAACTGTAGTTTAAATTGTAATTGATGAATACTGGTTATTTAGCAACCAGTCGACCGAGGACCCCACGGGATATTTTCTACCTTGTAAAACTAGTAATGGAATTGCGGTACCAAACACTTTGACAAAATTGCGTTAAATTCTCGCAGAAAAAAAGTTAGCTGTCGACTAAGAAACGATAAAGAACACGGTTAGAAAAACGATACAGCCGCATGATGTCTGAGAAGCTGGAAGCGTATCTCAATTCAGTATATCTGTCTAGCCATTTCGGTCGTTTTGAGACTCCGTTACGATTGTCATACGAGTTCCACTAGTAGACAATGCCGAAAAATGCAGTTTATCATTTTCTGTGTCTACAGATCAGAAACTCTGCTGAGAATTTCGGTGAGCATGTTGTTTGCACGTTAAACAGACGTGAGAAGAAAATGTGCTGATTATAATCCTGACTTGATACCAGTAAACTCAACGTGAAAGGAAACTCGCATAAAATCCCTTATTCAGATAGTCGTGATGTGTGCATGAATATTTCTTGTATTTTTACTGTAGGCAATTATCAACATCAAAAGGAAGCAGTTAAATGTGTGTAGCATAGGAGGCATCTGAGAGAAATTTATCTTTCCGGTTTATCAGAGTAATCAAATTGTCAAGTCTGTGCTGCCGGATTTGACAGTTTGCTCATATTCGCAAGAGATTTTTGGAGAAAACTACGATAATTTTTTCCCGAGCAAAAAAAATTCGTTCGAAGCTTTTAGAAACATTCCGTTGAACAAGAACCAGGTTTGTGATAATTGGTTCAGTGTACAGATGGAACAAATTTCTGTGGAACATTTTGAAATTTGGTGAATAATGATGAAACGAAAACTTACACTTTGATGACAAAGCAAATGTTCTTGCTGCGAATTTTTGAATATACACTCACAATATGCATACGTAAGAATATGTATTAAAATTACGTAAAACAAATGAAAACTTACACAAACATATGCCTTGGTACATGGATGCATACATGAATGAACGTTTCTTTTCATAACCAAACAAGGTTCCAAGCTTAAAGGAGACTCAAACTTTCCCAGTAAACTACGTGTTTTTCTCGTTTATCGTTACAGCTCAGACAGCTCTCACGAAAGTTCATTTTCTTTCACCCTTGTCCACAATTTAGTCTAGAAGTATATACTTGGTATATTCTTGAAGTAACGCTCAGAACCTCAGGCACTAGTGTACTATACAGACAGTGTTCAACTTCGCTAATTCTACTATATGAAAATGCACAAAACTAAGGTTTAGCATACGATCGCACGTTCAGCAATCTACAGTCGTTTATCCAGTTGAATCGGAAAAGCTATTGAACAAATTTGAAGAAGGATTTAAGGTAAGGTTTCATCCAACAAAATTAATGTTCTGGTCATCTGAAGTTAAAATACTCAATAGATGTAGATGCTTACTATTATGGTATTTTACGTTTCAAAATCACTACATCCAGTTTTGTTTCTGAGGACTATCAAGCTTTCCCGTTTCTTTCCAGCAAGCAGTCAAGATTAAATGCATAAAATACATAACAATTCAATTAGGATTCTTGGCAATTCAGGTCAATATTCAAACCGAAAAGCAACGATTTTTATCCGATTAACTTTACCTATGTCCAACTGACTCCTTGTAAGTTCAGATAAACTAATCAGCAATCGATAGTTGGCTTATACCTGCCGTTGCATTCCTGGGAAGAGCTCTCTCGGACCGGATCAGCTTTTGCTGATTACCGTTTGTCACACCCTTTCTGATGTAACCATCAGTGTGCATATTGCGGAGACGAGCAGCTAACTGGTACCCAGTGACTGTTTATTAGAATACAACCAAAACTGGCAGGTTTTTCTCATCTCAAATACCATGGGAATACATTGTCTCACAAATAAATGGTGTTAGGCTCCATATTACGAGCTGGGTAATGGTACTTGTACGAGAACAGAGACTGTTAACTTGCTCACTACAACCTAACCTACGGGCACATTCATTGGACTAAATTCTTATTAAGCCTGGTGATCAACTACTCTACTTGAATATTTCTTGTTCGTCTGAACTCAATGACCGTTTTTTCATTAAGCAAATTTGACTGTTAATTTGGTCAATGCTGTTCTTTCGCGCTTGAAGATGAGTGACTATCATTTTCAACTTCATTGCCTGTAACAAAAAATTAGAAGGCGTTTTGAAGGATTTTGCCCTCTTTCTTTCATCACTCTTCGGGACATTTCTAGGTAATTTAGCATTTTGAAAGCGATACATTACTTTGTTAGGTTAGCGTATTAGATATGCCAAATGGCATAATCTATATCCTACAAGTCTTTTGGAGTGACTGCATAGAACGGTAGTTTGAATTGGGCATACATTATACTACTTTACTGTTTTAGGCGTACATACATCGCACACGGTCAAAAGTACTCTTTCTTTTGTTCACTAGAGGTAACAGTTTAAGAGGATGTTTTCTATATTTCAAGCTGCTACTTTTGATTCCGCCTTGAAAATGCTGATTTCTCATAGGAACCAACTTCCATATCAAGTCATTTATATATCATGCTCATGCGAATCGAATATATGGTCAACACCACTGTATAAAGGGAAACACTAAACGCACCCTAACAAGGACGCTTAGGAAAGAGGGACAACTACTTACTGTCAGAATTATACGACCAAAGTGCCATTCTTATATTGAGATATCTGATTTATTTTGTTAGTTAGTTCATGCCATACTTGTGCATAAGCCACTGGGTTATTCGAAATGGATCAGGTAGGATGCTTTGTTTTCCTGCTGTGAATAATAGCCAACAATTTTCTGGCTAGCAAAACCATCAGCAAACAAAACAAAAGAATTATTTTGGTACATTCAAGTATAAGGTTGTCCCAAAATTTTCCGAAACCAGTCGTTAACAATCTGTGTGCGATCAAGATAGCTTTTTAAATGGAACTGTTAATTAGCGATTAATTTCGACGATTATTGTATGGAGAAAAATGCCAAGGCACTCTGGAAAATACGCATTCAGCATTTCTTCGAAATGTAGACATGAAGAGTAACATATATTTTTAATGTACCTAGGACAATTCAGCCTACGCCGGCTTCAGTCAACCCGAGGTTTAAGTAATGTTTGGCAACCAGTTTCACCACTGTACCACTCCGACCAAAAAGTGAGGTTTCAGTTTGTTTGTTTGCTCATTGTTTATGTTTTGCAACCAACTGACATTCATATGGTTTTAATCGTTTTGACCAAAAAGTGAATAAGCCGTGCACACCCTGTAACGTGTCTCCTCATTAATTCGGAATTTACAAGTAAACGAACATAAATAGAACTGTCAGAAACGAATTGGTTACCAAGGACGCGTTGAGGGCTACTTGGTGTAACCACCAGCTGTCAAAATCAATGGATCATCTAAAAGGCATACATGATTATTTCAGTGGTCTTTATGTAGATTCCTGAACCAAAAATGCTACAAATCGAAGTTATCACGAGAGCGCATCAATCGAACCTGTTGCTCGTGTGATATTATTAAGGTAACTGAAAACGCGTCGTGCGGATTACACGTTGGAAACATTTTGCTCAGACATGGTAGTTATCACATTACTCAGCATGTTTCATTCTAGCATCTTTCTGACCGGTATACCAAAATGTGAATTCCGTTCTGTGAACCTGTGTTTCAATGCTTAAAATTAGCTACTTGCCCACATGCAAAATATTACCCAAGTAAACTACAAATATATTATGCAATTCCACTTATCCGTGAAAAGTGAATAGACCATGTCGTAGAACACTTCGATTGGGTCCAATCTCGTTTGCGCACGCTCACTAAATATTACTTGGCGATAAGGTATAGCTTAGTGAGACATCATTAGAGTCAAGTTCATACTGAAGAAAATCAGACTTTTCAAGAGGGTCAGACACAGAGTAGTCAGTATATATGGCATGTCTGTATGACTGTCAAGTCGTAATTTCAGTGAGATTGTCAGGGGAATATTGGTTACAACTCCTATTTTCATTATCTTGTTGTGAATATCGTCAATGGAAGCAAGATTTTGAAGCAGACTTTGAGCGTCAAATAATTTCTAGAAAACAGCTGATTTCACAGTCTGGGGTCCGTATGCAGTAGACAGTCTAATGCGGTTGAATGAATTTTAAAATTTCTTTGCAAAACAGACATTCGTTCTTTAGTTGTTTGTGATTGTCCACTCTGAAGTGCGACTCACTCCCCGTTTCATTATACGTTTTGTTCTAAATACTCCCTGTTCTGCAAATTTGTGAAGTGAGTATTAATATGCGACTTCTCAGAAAAAAACCTTCGTGTGCTCCAAGAACAACGTTAATTTACACAATTGAATGCTAGTAACGCGTTTTAGTTTGTATTGAGATACCAATACAAGCGTTACCAAGCCGTAGTTAGTACTGATTAATTATAAGTTCAATCCGTTTTTCTCGAAGACAATTCTCATTTGCGGCAGCAAACAGAAATGTCAAATACTGGAGCTTATGTCGTCTTAGTTCTGCCTAAAATAAAACACCCAGGTTTTGCTTTTTTCCGGTGTAATTCAAGACAAGTAGGTATACTTGCTTATGATTCAGAATAATTTACGAGAAAACTGGTTTGGATCAACTGGAAACCTTACAGAAATAGATATCAGCTCTAACCAGCAAGTTGTTAGTTTATTGTAAGCTTTTGTGGTTTCCGGAACTAACGCTTCAACGCGGCCTTCGGAATAGGACCTTTTCAACGTTCATTCTGCCTGCTGTTTCCATTCAAACGTCTACAGTCTATCTGGCAACATTGATCAAGATTTCATTGACAGTCCTCTTTACCATGGTAACACCATTCTTGCCTATTTAAGAGGTGAGGGAGTCTAGGTCAATTACTAGGTGCGCCACATCCTCGTGGTTGGCCGCATATCTTCAATTTTCGGTGAATACAATGTTCATTAGGATGCTATTTTACATTTATATTTTCACCAGTGCATGTGCACTTTACGAGTACATGAAAGAAAACATTCTTCTTGTGCACTCCTGGCCCTTACGTGAGTTGCACAAATCTTAGCGACGAAAAACCAGCAGACTTGGAGATACAAGTACTGAACAAGTGTTTCGCTGTCCTTCGGAAACTTAAAGCGCTCAAGCGCGAATCTTTCGTTTTCAGTTTCAGGTGAATCTTTGAGCTTTATTTCATTTTCTCAAGTGTTTACTAGGAAGCTGTGGTGTTTTACATTCTGAATCAATTAATTTGTTTTCGTCCAACCACTTTCAAATTTGTGACAATTCTTGTCTTCTTCCTGCAAGCTCTAACGCTTTAACCCCAATAAGGCATACAACAATGGTGTCCGTTCATTTTTGTTCGTCCTGGTGGCGTTATATTAAAGAGAATGATTGTAAATGAAGTTAGAATCTCAACATCTTCATAACTTACACAAGCAAGCATTTCTTGTAATTTTATCACCTCATGTTTAACGGCTTCTTTTATGTTCATCAACTGATTAGATACACTTGACTGTTAACTTATCGGGTGCAATAAATCTCGACTCAACATTGACAGTTATGACGAAGAAACGATCACAGGAATCGAGGTTCCATTCACGGTGATAGTAGAAAATCAGCACTGAACGTTTCACATTGTACTACACGTTATTTGGTCGGCTATTTTTTGCAACCGATCAATCGGTTTGACTTGGATGCACAGCTGTGCAGCAAGTCCAAATAACCGAATCAGACTAAGTCACATGTTATGTTTCAGTCACTTATCTGACGTGATGTCAAAACTAATAACCACCTACTGATATTTTGAAGTTGTTCGTGATATAACAGTGTTTTGTCTGTTTGCCAAAATGCTCAGTCCAACTCCAGTACCTCGGTGCAAGAAGTTGTAATGATGGAAATTCTGAAAAGGTTCGCTTTGAGTGAGCATTTTGACTGGGTTGAGTTCATTAGGTGTAATTTCACCCCATGGTTCAACGGAGTTTTATATAATGTAAAACGTCGACGAAAACCTTTCACATCCGCAGGCTGCGTAGTCAACATGAACTTACAACTGCAGTGGAGGTCCTGACACGAAATTAATCGCAAGTTCATTGTGTACAATGCTTTCGCTGGAATTTCCCAGCACAGAAAGTAACTGGGATTTGGTAACCTCTCTGTATGACTTTGCAGGAACTGATGGTGTTGTGTCAACCTTTACACCAGAAGTTCACGAAGGTGTGATGAAGTTATTTTCAAAACCCTAACATGAACCGAACCGAATGCCATTCCATAACGACTAGGTTTCGAATGAAGCCTTGCTATCCGGAGAATACGTCCACTGGAATCGAATACGAAAATATGTTTTGACAGTTTATCGACCTCACGTTCTCTTGACTTGGGCACGCGGATTTATTCCCAGCCGGACTAGTTGACTAGTTGATCAACGGATTCTGTTTCACAGGTTTCACAAAGATATCAGTTATTTTACCGTTGACAGTTTCAAGCGGGTCAACAGAGTCACCTAACACTAGCTTATAGTTTCACGCAAAAAAGTAGAAGGAGTGGCTCCCGTTGCAGCCAATCAGCCGGCCTACAGTATGCAAGAGGTAAATAGATAAAAGTCTGGCAGTCGTCACGGGACACGACAAACTTGGGAGCCTCTTGTACAGATTCAACTTGCTCTAACCCAATATTCTTTCCACGGGTGACCATTGGAACAATGACCCATTAGTTTAGCCCAATGTGGTGATGTACCAAGAGTCAAATGGAACGATGAAGTGTGTGATCCATCGGAACCCAATGTGAACCGGTCAGTATCTCAACTACCTCCGTGTCCCAATTGTGTAGCTTGGGCGGCCGCCGGCTTGAAGCATACAACAGCAAAACTCTTATGAGGAGAATTAGATTGCTGCAGGGCGCGTAGCTGTTAGACAGCACCAGTGATACGTTCATTGAGCATCATAGTTGGATGACTTCAAAAGGAGGCCCGCACTACAGTAGAGCTAAGGAAAAATTTCATTAAAATTTCACGCAAAAACTAGAACTATATGAGTAGACCGATCACAGTATGAAATGTGTATTGAAGCCTAAATGCAACTCACTATGCTCATCAGAAGCGGGCTCGTTTCACCTATTACAGGGACATAAACTACTACTTGTACCCACCATCGGATCCAATTTTCACCTGCAGTTGCGGTTATGTACTTTGAAAGAGGAAGCACATTATAAAAAACAAGTGAAGGAGCAATTACCTGATTGGTTGCATCGTTCAATCAACCAACCGGACAATAACCGTGCACCAATCAACAATGTCACTGACAGCAAGACGATTGACTATGGAGGGACACAAAGCGGAGGTAACTCAATGGTTTAGCATCATCACAATGTGCGACTGTGCTACACTATTCACAGATAATTTCCACTAGTTTTGGCTTCCTTAGCCAAGGTAGAACAAGTTTTGGAAATTCAAGCGATCAATGATTGCGTCTGGGAAGATTGTGCGAACCAAACTCGTCTGACGACCTCTACATTCTTTATGCGCTATACAAAATTTAACGTTAGTCTGGCAAGACGTCTTTATAAAAGCCTCGTCGATGTTAGAAAATAAGTGATCAAGATGGGAATGGACTCTGTTGTTCTGCTACAAGCGCATCTGGAAAGAATGGTTCCTTTTTGACTTACTGGGTATCTGAAAGGCAATTGAGACTTCTCGAAAAAACAAGGCAGGTATGTTTATAAGGAACTGCCTAAGGTAAGCTTGTTGCCAGCTCTACGTGGAAGACCCGTGCATTTGAAAGCACACTTGAGTGGCCTTAACTGGAATTTAATATATTCATAATAAACTGGACACCAATCAAACTCAACCCGAGTTTTACCCTGATTAATGTTGTTTATCAATACTTATTGGTATTGAAGCGATACTCCTGTTTAGTGTTTATTTTCAACATGATCTGACTGAATGGTTTTTCCAATTGTGAAACGATCAAAAGTAGGTTTTGGTTTGTGTGTCACAACAGCCCTATCATCTACCTCTGATATCCTTCTCAGGAAGTGTAAGGGAAAATGTGCCAGGAGAGTGTGAGGAATGCATGCACGAATGAAGCCCTACTTAAAAAACCACAAATTACATAATCCCCTGAAAGGTAAAATACAAAGAGATATCTTTCGCGTCCTTCTAGAACTGGTTGCCACATACAATAGTCAGGTGTAATAATGAGAGTAAACGGTGAGCAGAAGTATCCAAAATATCGCCATCCTCTGCACAATTTGTTGGTGAAATTTGAACATTTAAGTTGTCAGCTCCCAATGACCGGTTGAAAAATATATTTTGCTGAGCGTTCGCATCATTGAATTTGCCGCGACCCGAAACCGGCAAAGCGACGTGAGTAGTAAGAAAATTGACATGGTTTTCATGTACGAAGGAAGTGTTTCATAAACTAACGTTCGGTCGATAACTGAATGCAGTAATTCACGTCGACCAGTTGTGACCTTAGTTTTTACGAAATTAGTCAAGTTGTTATATTTTATGAATTCGTTTAAAAACAGAAAGAGCAATGCTTTTAGCGTGGAGTTTGTTCCGCATATAAATTCCATATTTCTCGCGTAAACATGTTTGGTGGAAAGGTTTTTGGTCGTTGGAATTCATTCTGTGAAACGGAGGACTGTGACATTTTTATTTATCAGGAAGAGATTCACTTTTCCAAATGCATTTATCTGTCTGATCTAAGTTGTTACGTTGATGTTGCCATTCATAGGCCTACATAACCGATATCAAACGTGAACAGTATTCCCACCGAGTCATACTGTAACGTTTGTGGATTTGGTCCGAATATGTTATTACGAGTTGTAGTTAATAAGTCCCTGTTAGTTAGACTGTTCCACTTTGTTTACATGTCAAACGATGAGTTTAGTAAGTAAGTTAAACGAGTCATCGTTTGCCCACATCGGTTAGAAGTAGAAGCCTACTATTAATATTGACAAAAATGGTGAAGCCAAATGACAACCGTTCTGCATTCTGTCAGATTGCTTTGAAGCGAAGGACATTCTAATATTGTCATATACGTGGTGAGTGAGACAGAAATCATAATGTTACTATCGGTGTACCTTCGAATGAAAGATTTTTATTTCAAACATAGAAGTATGGTCCACTTCAGGATTATTGTATCATTCTGTGTTTTAATGTGGGGAACTAGAATTAATGGCAAATTGAAATTATTTTCCTTAACAATGTATCGTAGCATTGATGCTCGAAGATAAAATAGATATATACCCTTATCCTGGTCTTGTTCTATACTATACGTCTTCCTCAGTCGCAGTGATCAAACGTAAGGGGGATAACGAGGCTTGATCACAAGCATGGCTGTCATGAGGCACTCCACAACCGTCCTTTCATCGAGTGGTAAATGAAAATAGAAATTTATGCAAATTCATTCTGACTGACAAATAGTTAGTCACCTAACTCACTGGTTGTTTATCGCCTAATCCTTGACATGCTAACCGCTGTTCAAGAGTTTATCTCACCTCTCAGTTTTCCCAGTAGAACGTTCTTTTCTTTACATTCACTCATTGATCCTGTTTCACAACTCAACTGCTGAACTATAGAACACTAACTTCCCTTACATACTCGTAATGTATACCAGGTTTTTTCGAGTTCATTCAAAGTGGGTACTTCTCTCAAATCGTTAATGCGGCCGACGGCAACCATGTTCATAAACCCCATTACCATAGTGGAGGTCGATGGACATTTGGGTATTGTCACTCTACTCGCACATTCAGTATCCACTGTGTCAAAGTTTGATTAAGCCAATGAGTTTTGAAGATATAAAACGACAAGAAATTTGAAAAGGAGCATAGTACATAGCCACCATAGCCTATATGTTTGTGAAGAAATCTCGTGATTTAGCAGAAAACCGGACTATCTGTTTTATCCTAATGGAACACGAATAATTTGGTCAACTTGTGGTCGCTTTACTTATCACCCGTCTCTTCCTTACCAGTGTTCCGTGATTACGTTGGAAACTTTTCACTCACAGCCGATGAAACTTATGTTTCTCCGAAAGCAATGAATTCCTGTGGTTTGGTAAAATAAACCCAAATGTTGCAATCTCAGGGAGAAATTGGTCGTTGAAATTCTTTTCTCAGTACTATTGATCTCATTCGGAGGAAGACAACTGTACGACTGTTAGGGGATCCACTGCAGTCAACGAGGGAATAAGTCCTAATTACATGCCACTTTAGATACATCACTCCATGCATTTCAATGATTTACTCCTCAGCCTGTTCATCCTGCAAGCATATCAGCTGACCAATGCAGCCATCCACCCATGACTGCTGCATATGTGAGCGTTCGCAGATTCAAGCTGATAATGTTGCCATCACACCGGAACCCGAAAGCTGAGGATCAGAATCTTCCTGTCCGTCGCAGTTTGGTAACCAGGGCTAATGCACAACTAGTCAACACGTTCAGATAGTTATGTCAATACCAGTGAGCTTTTAAGGTCTGGGATACAGGGCGAATGTATGACGCAACTGAGATCTCATGGAGATCACTACATTTGCCAGGGGTAACTATGTGATAAGGCCTTTTATTTTCGTACCCTCTGTGAGAAATAGACCTACTGCCGTTTCTACTCTGTTTGGTGCAAGTGTCCCACTGTTCTCTCTGTTCCATTGGCAACTGTCTTCACTTTCTCCAGTAGCAACCGATTTGCTGTTTGCCGATTCATATGTACTTTCTCAGTATTTTCCCCACATTTTGAAGCTGTAGATGAAGTGTGTGTGTGTGTATGTGCACGTATCCACAAGGAACTAAACTTGACTAATGCGTGATCAGGCAAGACAGACATACACTCGCAAGGTATAACGACATACACCTACAACAGTGACAATCATTGAAGGAATGCCATTCAACCTTCATACAAACGCCTGTTACAGTCTCATCAGGTATTGCATAGACGCGTGTTTATTGGTTCCGTCTGATTCGCACAGCAGATGAGACGATGACAGACGCAGTTTGCCCTGGGTAAGTTTGTAGAGGGTGGTGTGAAAGATTTTGCCGACCATCGTGTTCTAGTCTCGACAGTGTGGTATTCCACAATCAATTCAGACAGTGCGTTCATATATGCTCGACCAGCATGATTAACGGATTGCCGAACCGGTAGGACTGAGTGTGATTTTCGTCTGAATTCGTGAGCACTTGTTGATACATCTGTGATTGGGGACTCACTAGATTCAAACAAGAGTTTGTGGAATCGAAAGAAATAACTTAATTAGGTCGTCAAAAGGTGTGCGGAAGTTGGTTGCAAAAATTTCAAATTTCTGTTTATAAACAAGTGAGATAAACGAATAATGCTATTCATCTATGCGCTTATTGGGATTGGTTGTTTTGATGTGAAAATTTGAAAACGTGTGTTAGACATATCTGTATGAGTTCGCATTAACTGGCAGATGCTGATGGTTTCTCATCACGAGACGATCACCCGTAACGATCACATGAGATGCGTAGATTGTTTTGCTTTGAAAGACATCTGAGTCCCTGTCGATCGAACACTGTATCGCATGTTATACTAGGCGCGAGTTTAGTCTGAACGACACCGAAGGACGGTTCCCGGGGTAGGTATGATAAAAACTGTTACGGTTGGTGGATTAGTGGTAACATAATAATTTTCAGGTGTACAGTCCTCTCACAAGTCGAATGATGCAGACAACCAACGTTTCATTGAATCTTCTGCGTAACCAGACAACAACGCGATTTGTCTACCAGTCTGTTGTGTTATACTAACAATTAATGTGTAACGTTGTAGATGACGTGGAGTGCTCACCAAATTCTCAAAATGGTAAAGGCAGGGTATCACATAAACTTGCAACGTCGTCATTATCTTTACCTTGGGATTAGTCGTTTGACAAGGCTACCCTCCACAAAAATATCTCGTTTGTTCACAGAGTGACGTAAGTTTACTGGGGTTGCCAGAAGACAAACTATTCATTCTTAGAGGTCATGCTAACGCATGTGATTTGTTACAATGTATTATGGGTATAGTTTTGCGATGGCGTAGAACAAGTGTCTCGTACAATTCCTCTAGCTCGTTTAAAAGTGTAGCCCTTGGTTAGTCAAGTCACATGTTCTACCATTTAACCCTCCTTCATTCCTTGAAATACGCAGCTATATAGCTCCAAACTACGGCAGCTCTGATACACAGTCCTTGAATGTTTATAAATTAATTCCAAAGGCATTCTCGTGTCAGTCTTATTCTTTCATGGGCCGTGTACTATTTGTCTTACTTGCAATTTGTTACTATTGCACCAGACTTCTGGCAATGAAACTAGTCATTAGTTCACTCGTCAAACATCTTGTCGCCAGCCGATGAGAAATGGGAAATCTAGTCAACAATCCTTTGCGATTGTAATAAGCGGTTTAATTAGTTGTAAGAAATTAGTTTACAGAAAATCCATCCCCATGAACTAGTATGCGTCAAGACTGCTCACAGTCTGATTCGTGATTCCATTGTCGTGTTCGGGTGAATGTGACGATGCCAACATACTTATTTGTAACAATGGAATGATTGACTAGACAAGCTGATGTGAGGAGATTAAGTGGCTAATTGCTTCATCAGTTTTGCATGGCACAGCTTTACAAACCACACATTTAGCTAGTTGCAACCGTGCACGTTGAATACCGCGATTTAACACACGGGTACTAACTGGTGAGAGCTTAGGTGTCACTGTGGCTTATGGATGATAATATTGCCGTCAATCGTTTCACTGGATAGGTATGTCTAAAATAACATTTACAGTGGACAGGTTATGAACCAGATTAACTACAGTCTACAGTGTAGTGACTCAAGACAGGTTGGCAGGCTCGGATGGCTTCGCGCTTATGGGTAGGCGGAAAGCACGTCATATGGAATAGTGTAGAAGCTGTAGACAGTGATATCCTAAGGCCGGAATGCTAATTATGCGTTTATTGTGTGTAATCGCGAACCATTTCGTACTACTCGCATATCACATTAGCCCTTTAACTAACCGTCCGGCCTGAACCATTATGGCTTTTACACAATCTTCCACGTGATTTGCCATAAAAATGTTGACCAAGATTGTTAAGCTATTATAATATAGCATATATAATCCTTCTGCCGCTTTCGCTTTTTCTTATCGAAAGTAGAGTGTTTCATCCTTACAGTTCTACATCGTTAGGGATTGATATACCATGCTCGTTGTCTGGGATGTCCACTCGTGAAGAACGCAAATAATCAGTCGCCGTAGCGAAGTGGTCAGTGTGAGGAGAACCACTACTTTGATCCATGTTCTAATTTTATGCAGCTATTTATCACGTGCTGTATCAAGAAAATCGCTGTTTGGTTGACACATTCCAGGTTGACGTCACGCTGTTCTGTTCATATTATATAGTCGAAACAATTTGTGTTTCCCCACCGGACAATATTTTTAAACGATGCAAAACTTCCCTAGCTCACGACAG